>JAAEAF010012046.1:0-25620 GCA_011037195.1 Triatoma infestans | reverse complement strand
TTTTAAAGACCAGTCAGTGTATAAACTGAATTTGCTCAGTGCAAGTCTGTGTTATCAAACTGTAGGACAAACGCATCCTGATGATGGGCGAACGCCCGAAACCGGTGATGATCACAAAAAGAAGTAGGCTATCACGGAAAATATCTCTGATGCTTTCCAGCTCTGTGGAACCAACCACAACAAATGAGAAAATATTACAAAAATCTTTTAGAGGAGAAAAGTCAGAAAAGCGGGGCAGTTATCTCATATATGCAAGGAGTATCAAAAATAATAAAATCCTTGCAAAGCACAATATAAGAACTACACATGGAACGAATAAAAAAAAAAAAAAAAAAAAAAACACCCTCAGAAATTTGTGAAAATTTATGAAAAATATAGAGACCATTTGCTGAAAACATTATTTTCATACTCAGGGGACCTTAAAACAAGTATTTCAGTTGAAATCTCAATTTCCAAAAATTTGACTCGATCGCTACAGTTATACCATGAGTAAGAGAAAGTAAAATGGTGGTTTAAAGAAAATCATTTAAACACTTCCTTTACTGTCGTCTTTCTTTACTTCCGATGATTTAAGTGAAATTAAAAAACTGCTAATTATTATTAGAAAATTAGAAAACTACAATAATTCATGTTATATTTATTTTTTAGTTTGTACAATAGTAAATAAAATATAAAAAAATTCTACGTTTATAAGAAAAGGATGTCTCCAGTATGTCAGTAGATCTTTCAACTAAATGAACACCGCTCAGTCCAGTCCCTATATTTAGATTCTTTAAACGTACGTTTACTAAATTAGTCATTAACTTGAAATTGTTCGTTAAATCCTAGAAATACTACTCAATATAATATACAAATCACATCATTTTGTCTGGAGAAGACGCTCCAAAATTACACGGAAAATTCAAATAATATAACACACAAACAAAAAAACAAAACAAACTTACCTGTACATCTTTGAAGACTTCTGGATCCAAATGTTCCAAATAATTATAACTGAGATCTAATGTTATCAGTTTACCCAATTTTAAGAATAATCTTGGTGGTAAATATTTTATACGATTGTGAGATAATGTTAATGATCTAAGTTCTGGTAGGTGATGAAATGTACCAGATCCCATTGATTCAATTCTGTTATGATCCAAATGTAATGACACAAGATTGGCTAATCCTCGAAAATTATATTCCAATACCTAAGGCAAAAATAAACATTTTTCATTAATAGCAGTAAGTTATATATATTTATTGTCATTAATTTATGATGCAGCCAAGTACTAAATTAATACACTGAAGTATTAGAGAGATGATAAATAAATATAATTCAATAAAACAAAAAATTAATAGTGATAAATGAAATTAATTAGTTTATTTGTAAATAAAGTCTTTAATTTGTATTTTAAATCTATGGTCATTAGCTCCCGGAGGCTTCTCAGTGCACTGCTGGCCTCCGGACATTGTTCTCTCTTTACAGAAACACTGAGGCCCATCACCGGACAGTGAGCTGTTCAGGCTTCTAAGAAGAAAAAAATCTAAGAGCTAAAAACATCTCACTGCTGGAGTCGAACCCGGGACCTCCGCGTGGCTAGTCCAGCCTGCTACTAACCAATATTATATACTGTTTGGTATTTTATCCGTCGTAGCATATATATTGTTTTTGTTCCTGATCGGTTACAGATTTTCATCCATCATCATCAGAGCAAATTCACCAAGTTCGTGTAGAGAGTTCACTTCAACGTAATGATACTGTTAAACTTGTTGAACAATTCATTGAATTGTAACAGAAACATTACGTTGAATTGAACTGTCTATACGAATTTGATGATGATGGATCCATGCTAGGCATGCTAGACGGATAACGTACCACAGTACAAGCATGGCAGACCACCTACATTTTCAATTATATATTGTTTATTTCAGGCCCCATTATGTTGACAACATCAGTATAATAAAGTACAGAGTCATTTTGTGCGCAACTCAAACCCAAGTTCGGTTTGAGCTAGCTGTTCACTGCATTTCAGACACAAACATTCGCTTTAAAAAACCACTTTTTTGGACTCAGGGGACTCTCCAAACGTATCATTTCCGGTGACTGAAAAAATCAATATCGGAAAAGTTGACCCGACAAACTTATCTTACTAGGAGTAAGAGAAAGTAAAAAAAAGGTAATATATCGTTGTTGCCAATCAACACTTAGTTCTTAAACTCTGGTAACAGAAAAAAAAACGATTGCATGAGAAGTGAATCATTTAAAAACATTAATTTTACAGAAAGCGCCTTTATTAATTAAGAAGTAATCTCATAGCGCTAGTTGTGGTGGTTATTAAGAAAAGGAAAGAAATGATATTTTCTAAGAATAAGTATTAAATTTCCTAAATAAATTCTAATAGATAAGAGCATAAGGAGATAAGAAAGAATACTGCTGAAGATGTGATACCTTCATTATTAAAGCAAAATAATAAGTTTTGCTCTAATAAACTTCTACAAGAAGATTTATTTACCTTCTCTTACTACTGTAAGAGTCATTTGTTTTTTCAAATTTTGTCTTAGTATTTGTGAATTTCATCATTATTTTCTTGTAAGATGAAAAAAAATCATTAAATGTAATTACTAAAACATAAATTAAAATAAATCTTTATTAAATAAAAATATATTTAATGAAATCATTAGGGAACATATAATTTTGCCCAGCAGTTTGTAATTGTAACAATGAACAGCAAAAGTATCTGGGTCCTTTTTTCATAATTTTATATTAACAGCATCCGCCAAAGAAGGGATGTTAAGTTTAAAAAAAAATAAAAACACAGCTTAATTTAAAATATGACAATAATTCCTTCATCTGTTACAAGTGATTCACCTATACAGTAATAATATCATAAAATTTCTAATTAAAGTTATCAATTCATGTAATAAAAGATTATGATATGAATATAACTAGAAAGATTGTTAGTTAATATTATGAAGAATATGATCAAAGTAAATTTTAAAGCTTTCAGCCAGACTGAAAAAGCACTTGACTAAAGATTTCACTTTATTGAATTTTATTATTAAACCTTAAACAGTAAGTACTTTTTTATGTAATAATTATCTTGCAACGTTTTCCTTAAAACTCTTGTAATAATTTTATTTAGATTAGGTTATTTAAAAATCCTATTAATTGTTGTAAAAATTAACGATTGATAAATAGTGAATTAAGGTAATACATTTTATTACATATTTACTAATTTATTTTATTTAATATTATTTTTTTCTCTCTCTTTTTTTCAATAGTACACTACTGAAAGAAAAGAAACTATTGTTAGGTTTTCGAAACTGAGTTTTCACCAATAAACATGTTTAGAAATAGTATGACTGGTGTGAAACACTCACATGACTTGATACAATACAAAATTGACAAATTTTCATTACCTTCTTATTTAGTTCACACATATAAATATAGATGGCAACACTCACACGTTAGCACATTCAGGCACTTGATTGTAGTTTTATATAATTATTAATGTGAGCTATAAAGAAAAAAAATTCAGCATTTTCATTCGCTTATTAAAAGAGAATTAGGCAGAAATGATCCAATGAAAGTCCACCATTTTATGTTTGGCCGTTTTTATACTAATGGGACAAAATAAAATTAATGTTAAAGTACCCATAAAAATTTCTCAAACCAATTCCATAATATTTAGATAAAAATTAAACTTTTCTTTGACCTGGAGTTTATAGCTATTCATTATATTGTCTGTCCCTCATTTTTTTTTTTAATGTATTTGGCTCAGTTCACCAGATTTTTTTTTAAATATCTTATGATCAATTTGTTATGTTAATATTTCTTTAATTTAAATTTTTCTTTTATTTATTATAAATCTATGCACTTTTTCTTAACTACAATACTGTATAATGATGTACATTTTTTTCCAATAAATTTTGCAGAACTTCTGCAACAACGAATTTTTTTTTCTTTAAAAAAAACTCCTCTGGACATTGCCATATAAACATCTCATTTTCCATTTCCATTATAATTTGATTACTTTTCTAATATTAAAGTCAATATGTAGTAAAGATTCCTAATTTTGGAGACGGTTGTCATTTCAACTGTGAGAATTGCTGTAAGAGAAAATCCCTTGAGTTTTTCCAATGGAGTGAAAACCCATCCAATTGGGGGGGGCAGGTAAGAAGGATTAGGACGGTTGTATTAACAATAGCCACTAGGCTCATGCGTGCAAGGTTCCTGCCATTAAGTACCATCACTCTCTTGAGAAGTTAAAGTGACATTTTCTTATTGATTGTAAGTTATTCTTACGAACCACTTGTCACAATGCAATGGATTTGCTTAAAAGCTTGACTAAAATGCGAAAAAATTGTTTGAGTCAAGAATTTAATTATTTCGATCATATTTCATATCTGTTGTGGTAGTTGGTTTCCGCAGAGCTGGAAAGCATCAGAGACATTTTCCGTGATGCCTGCCTCTTTTTGTGGTCATCGAACCGTTTCGGCGCTCGCCCATCTTCAGGATGCGTTTGTCAGACAGTGTAATAACACAAAATTCAGTTTACACACAGATTGGTCTTTTTAATTGTATTTAAAAACTAAACTCTTAAACTAGGTCAAGAGGTGATGGTACCTGAGTGGGAAAAAGGAACATGTTTTTAGCGATAATTATGTCAAAACTTTGATAGTTTCATCAAAAAAAATCTTAGTTTTTTTTTATTTATTTATTATAATAATGGATAAGCAGAGAGAAAGGATGTGTTCATCCTTCATGTGTTCAGAAAAAAAAAACATTTAACAACGAATATGAGAGTTCAAAATGATCCAACAGCTGCCATATTTTCAAGACAATTACTCGAACTCGGATCTACAAATCCAGAAACGGGAAAAATCACCTTCCAATCTAATTTCTGCAACATTGTATGTTCAAAAGAAGAATTAGTAGACAGGGTATTCCAAAGCATCGAAACAAATTATCAAAATCACGCATGGTTTAGTCAAAAAATCAGACTGAGCCACAGCGAAGCGTATGTCGGGTTAGCTAGTTGAATATAAATATGGTTTTAACACCCCATATGATATTAATTCACATTAGAAGCATTGATTTTATTTTTATTTTTGGGGGGAATTATTTTTGGAAAATTTGTTAAATAAAATGTGAACGGATTTCTAAACTAATCAATTTCTTTGTAAACAAGAAAGTTTGTTGAGTTGAAAATTTAAACAAAAAGCAATGTGTGAAGTTTGGAATTGATTTCTTTTTTTTTTTTACTGTTTTTTTGAAGAAAACTTATTCATAGACCCAACAATAACGGACACATATTTTACCGTTACATCTTTTATTATAACAATAAAAGGAAATTAAGACATCAAAAAGTCATCAGTGGCGTTTTTTCCTTTGCATGATATGGAAACAAACAGATAGCCATAACCAACAGAAATGTTATATTTTACCAACTATAGTATTAAAAAAGAAAAGTAATATGTAAATTATGGATACTTGGAATAATGATCATTAAGGAAGTTATTACGGTAACTAGATTTTTCGCAAATTTTATTGTAGAAATAATTTTTTTATGTTGTTAGCAAAGGATATATTTAGTGCTTTCATTTCGTCTCCGATTAGGAAAAAAAATCTGGTGTGAAACACTCACACAACTTTCTCTTACTCCAGTACTCAAAATTATAATTGACAAATTTTATAGTTAGTGTACCAAATTTAATGAAATTCGTCGAAAAGTGAAACACTGTCCAGTAAAACTGTCCGGTTTACTAATTTCCTTGAAACTCGGAATTTGGGTCATATATTAATTTCTAGTTATTTCAATTTGGATGACAGAATTGTATAATCAACTGTGAAACATAACCCCCCTTCCCCAAAAGTCCCCTTAAATGAATTTATCAGGGGAAAAGTTTCAAATAAAAGTTGTAGCTCTTTATATGTATAGTTAACAACGCTGGTTTAAAGAAAATCGTTGGAGCCATTTTCGAGAAAATACCAGAAAACTGAAAATTATATTTCAGTAAAAACGCACGTCCGGTTATCTATTTTTTTTCAAACTCGGAATTTCAACAACATATTTAATTCTAATTAACATTATTTAGATGACAGAATTGTCTAATATACTGAAACAGCAGTTAAGATGAAAACCTAACCCCACCCCTCCCCCAGAAGTGCCCTTAAATGAATTTTCCTGGAGAAATGTTTCAAATAAAAGTTGTAGCTCTTTGTATGTGTAGTTGATATACAAGTTTAAAGAAAATCTTCGGAGCCATTTTGAGAAAATTGCAAAAACGAAAAAAAAACTAGTAAAGTGGTACTTCCGGTTGAGGAATTTTGACACTACCCACGTCAGATCCCATGGTGATACCTAAACAGAATATCAAGTTTCAACTTTCTACGGTTTTTCGTTTTTGAGCTATGCTGTTCACATACATACACAACACACAGACACACACACACACACACACACTACAGACCATTCGCTAAAAACCACTTTTTTGGACTCAGGGGACCTCAAAACGGATATTTCCGGTGAAAACTCGATATCGAAAATTTGACACGATTACAATACTTCCTCTTACTAGGAGTAAGAGAAAGTAAAAATGGGGTCAGAAATCAAAGCGATTGTTAAGAAAAGGGGCAGCACTTATGATAGAGAGGAGGTTATAGTAGTATTCTCATGTACAAAATGGAAAATAATAATTAACCACAACAAAATCATCGCCATACTTTTTTACAAAACGCAGACCCCCCCCATAATCAACAAACTCATTAAATATAACGATACTATTATACCATGGACAAATAGTGTTCAATATTTCGGAATAACTTTAGACAACACACTGAACTTTACCACTCACGTACAGAATAAAGTCAACTCAGGTAAGATGGGGGGGCATGAGACTACTCTTTCCGCTACCCTCCCGTGATTCCAAAATGACTGTACGTAACAAACTTCTACTCTACAAACCGTACAGGCCGATGTTGCTATACGCTATAGTCTAACCTGTGCCACTAATATCAACAAAATTACAAACTATACTAAACAAATTTCCATAGACTCGCGACTGACTCACCACCAAGCTACACCAAAGTCACCCACTTACACGGGACAACCTTCAACAGAAACTGTGTACAACTACATCAAAAATAGACTACTAAAATTACTGACATCCTTAGACTGCCCCACACAAACTCTTTTTGCCACTATGATTGGAAATTGGAAACTATGACAGAACAATTACATATAGGTACAAAAGAATTAGAAGCATCCTTAATTAACACTCCCCCCCCCTGAGCTGCAAGTTTTTCCTTCCTTTTTTCCCTGCAATACAAATCCCCAACTATTTCCGGATGTCTATTAGATCCTTGGACGAACTACATGGCAATCTTAAGGATGTATTACAACTTTGAAGAAACACGCAATTTCGAAATTGCACACAAGTTATCAAAACTGCAGCATCAATTTCATCTATTTTAATAATACTGATCCATGTCCATTAATATGTAGGGAAGGTATGCTGTTTCAACCGCTTATATTAGATTTTGGTGAACTAACTGTAGAAAAAGGTTATTTCAAAGGGTGCTAAAAAGAATGTAGCTACCGTACGCCATAAAACCGCACAATATGAAAGCATACATTTAATCATGTAGGCCAGTGAGTCAACGGCGCCGTCTATTTCAGTGGCACCGAACGGCTGCTATACTGCACGGCACCGGCGTTTTGCCGTCACTGTATAATGTGAAAGGGGTCCCATGCTTTTCTTCACTCCACCAAAAAAGTCCGGCCGTACGGTGAAAGCCGTATAGTGTGAAACGAGCCTTAGAGAGCAAATTTCGAAAATATCACGATAAAAAAAAAAATCAATAAAGTCCGCACTTCCGGTTGATGGATTTTGTCCGAAACCTTTGTGTCAGTTGCGTATCTAAACGGAATACGAAGTTGGAGCTTTCTAATAGATTTTCCGAGGTTTTCTTGAAAATAGCTTCAAAGATTTACTTTAAATATTACAAACTATTATTTTTATTTGAATCATTTTTTTCGAAGCAATTGATTTTCGGAAGTTTGTATTTATGACACTAAGTTTAACTCTAGTTAAACTCTAGGCTCTGTACTAGTTTTTCTAGGGATTGATAGAGACGCTGCTAGTAGTCAAAATTTAGAATTTTAAACTTTAGGTTACAATAGCTTTTCTGATCCAATATAATCAGTAAAATTTGTGAAAAATAGTGAAATATGTTTTTGAAATTCCGAGTTTGAAAAAAAATCGGATGACCGGAAGTGCGTTTACTTTACCACTTTACTAAATGATTTTTCCACTTATTCGTGATTTTCTCAAAAATGGCTCCGACGATTTTCTTGAAACGTATTATATAAGCTGAAAATAGAAAGATCTACAACTTTTATTTAAAACATTTCTCTGGGAAAATTCATTTAATGGCACGTTTAGTGGAGGGTTGGGGTGATGTTTTTCTCTAAAGTGCTATCATAGTTGATTATACAATTCTATCATCTAAACAAAATTAATTAGAAATAATGGATGGCCCAAAATTCCGAGTTTCAAGGAAATTAGTTAACCGGAAGGAAGTGCGCTTTTACTGAACTTTTTTTTTTTAAGTTTTCGTCGTATTTGAATTAATTTGGTACACAAACTATATAATTTGTCAATTATAATTTTGAGAACTGGAGAAGAAGAAAGTTGTGTGAGTGTTTTACACCAGATTTTTTTTATCTAGGCTTTCATTTTCCAAAAGTTTTGTTTTGTACAATATCGAATTATTATTATTTTATTTGTTCAAGAAATCCACTCTAAAATCTAGTGTAAGTTTGAAATAAATAGCTTTTCCAATAATCACAAAAATAAATAAGAATTTTGTAGATAAAATAGCAAATTGCCTTCACCTCTCTAATAATTTAATGTATTATTGAATTTTAATTACAATATAGTATAAATGAGGTTGTTACAAAAGTTGTTTTTGCATGGAAATAATTTTATTAATAATTAACTATAAAAACGCTTTCTTAAATATTATTCTTTAAAAAAAATTAACCTTAAATTTTCTACCACTTACACTGGATCTTAATGCAAGTATTTCAATTTGATGAAAGAGTTACCGTCATTCTTTTAGTTTTGAGGCCAATAAACTCCTCCTGATCGCACTGCTTTCATAATTTTCAATATGTTGTCCTTTGAGAAATCAACTATAGACCGGAAAATATGTTGATCAAATAGTGCAATATCAGGGCTATAGGCAGAGTGAGGCGAAACGATTACTTTGCCCAACAATGTTTATTTTACCTGAATCAAACGCGCTCTATGGACGAGAGCAGTTATCTTGTTAGCTTCATTTCGGTTATTCAAAAAAAAGGAGTACCTTCCTTTAAGACTACATTAACTCTGAAGTATAAACTACAGAGTCAACAGCTCTGCCGTCTGGGGACAAGTTCAAAAATGCAAAATACCTTCAAAGTATCACCCCAAACGCATGGTACCAATGATTTTTTTGTTCCCCTCACACATTGACACGCTGATCACTTGGCGTCCTGTCAATTCAACAGAATCGGATCTTGGTTTTAATTCCAGACATCCAGTTTTCTGAGAGTGGTTCAGCGTGGTTTTCTGAAGCCACTATTAGGGTAGATGCAACCTCGATTGCCACTATTAGGGTATATGCAATCTCGATTTTACTATTAGGGCAGATGCGTGGTTTTGTGAAGCCACTATTAGGGTAGTTGCAACCTCGACTGCCACTATTAGGGTAGATGCAATCTCGATTGCCTCTATCAGGGCAGATGCAACCTCGATTTTACTATTAGGGCAGATGCGTGGTTCAGCGTGGTTTTGTGAAGCCACTATTAGGGTAGATGCAACCTCGCTCGATTGCCATTATTAGGGTAGATGCAACCTCGATTTTCTGATCTATTAGAACCAGTAAAATTTCTGTTTATCCATCTCTATTGTGTAGAATATTAAAGTGAACTAAAAATTAATTATAAATTATTAGTTTTTCAGTTAAAATCGTACGACCTTAAAATAAATACGACCTGAATCGTACGACCTTGAAATAAATACGACCTGAATCGTACGACCTGAATCAGTCCATTACCGAAGGCTCATTTTGAAAGCAAGGCTACTATATTTTGGTGCATCACTTCACTCTTCTACTGCAAAAATTAAACTTCAGCTACCACCTTTGCTTTAAAGTCCTTCTTTTCCAATCTTTTCGCGATCATCTCAGAATATCGCGAATCACAATTTTTTCTTAAGACATTTTGGATGTTGCAGATTAGAGTGGCAAATGAGAGGTATACACGTTTGGGTAAATAATGGAATAATTGATTAGTCATCAAAGTAAACATTGATGTAATTTATATAAACAAAACCAACGAATAGGATTCATTATTGTCCGACTTCTAAGGTCGGCATTATTTTCATGCATAAAAACTTTTGTAACATCCTATAATATAGTCTTATAATGTATATAATATATTAATTTACCTGTGATATGTTGTTGTCGGTCAAATTTAATAATTTTATGGTTGGAACACCCCAAAATGAATGTTTACCAATAGCAGGAAGATTACTTGTACTGATATGTACTTCTTCTAAACTTTGAAAGTTCTGAAATATTGGACCAATTGTTAAAATGTTCTCATTTGTCTTAGGTGCAGATATCCTCATCACCTGCAAACAATAACTTCTAATATAACCAACGAAATAATAATAAAAACCACAATTATGAATAAAATGAGAGAACTTATTTCTATTTTCTTTTAGGTTATCATTAAAATTAAAGAATAATTCTCACAGAAATGAAGAACGAAATTATCTTCCATCACCTGAATTCCTCATTTGGCTTCCAACAATATTAATCTAAAAATAGTTCGTAAAAACAAAAAAAAAAAAGGAAAGCATATGGCCTAATAGTCCGTTATTACATAGGCTTTGTCAGGCGGCGATTTTTATTGTAGTACATGTGATAAGCACGCCGCGATGCCCTTGCCGTTTAGTTCTGTTCTTCACTACTTAGGTGCGTTACCTACTTTTACTACGATGCTGGATCAACACCGTCTTTGCTCCTCACAATGCTGGGTCAATACCGCCTTTGCCTACACTAAAGGCGAGAGCGCTAGCCCAACGCGTGATGGCAGTGGATCATATTAGCGAAATGGCAGAGGAGCTCAATACATCTGTATACAAATGCTAACAGAAACCACACACACACACTATTAATTGATGTTTTGCAATAAATATTAGAAATAAATTTTGGGATTAAACTTCAATACAGAAAAATGCCATTCTTGTTTACTTTGTCTTATTTCTCTAATCCAACGCCAGCTCTGTTGCCTACTTCAGCCATTATATGTCGTGCAGCCCAATAAATAATCAAACAATATATCAGTATTTCCAGTTAAGCCTATTCTCATTACTCTTCAGCATCCTTCTCATTTCTCGCCTAATATAGAGGGCACAAAGAGGAATTTACGAATCCTGCACAAATACTTATTTAAATAGTCATTGCTCGTGACTATTTTAAAACATGTGACTGTGTTTTAAACACATGCAACTACTCTTGGACAAGACAAATGGCAGTCCGTTGTGAGGAGTTCGTTACATTCCTGTTGTTTTTTTAGTTGAAGGGTCTCATCCAATGTTGGCCAGACTATTTGTTTGGCACTGTCAAAGGGGGCTGGGATTTCAGGCTGTGACTTTTATACTTTCACCTTAGCCAACTGGTCAGCAGCCTTGATACCAGCTATACTGTTTATCTGGATATCCACTTCAGCCCTAGACCTCAACCTTGATTTATAGTACAGTCTGCCTTATATTTACAACTCTCAACAGCGTGGCCATCCGGTAGCTTAGAGGTGTTTGACTGGATCAGCGCCTGCGATGCTTTACTAATAAAATTTCCAAGTTTCCATAACAATGGGCAGATTTGCTTCCAATTTCGATGGCGAATTGGCCGCAATCAAGGAAGCTCTGGAAACTATAATTAATTTGGATTTGAAAAAAAAGTTACTGTATCTTTATACAGAACTTAAGATTTATTTGTAACCACCTCGTCGTTGTTGAGAATATCCGAAAAACTAAATAAAATCGTTCAGCAAATTTAGACTCGATACAAATTAATCGATTTTTCTTTATATTCAAAATTTTATCAGTATATTTAATTATCATTAATATTAGACAGGAGGAAGGCCGGGTCCAGGAGCGACACTTTAGAGGGAAAACTAAGCTCACTACTTCCCCAAAACCCCCCTAAAAAAATTCTTCCGCAAAAAAAGTTTCAAATAAGGGTTAATAGTCTTAAGTAGTTTAAAGAAGTACTTCCGGTTGAGGAATTCTAAGAACCCAGAATGATATCCAAACGTTATGTCGAGTTTGAACTTCCCACATTTGTATCATTTTTGACCTATTGTTTCAAATACATACACATATCTACCATTTTATTTGGATCTATCACTTTTAGGCTATGTCCACACTGGTGCAACTTTCCTTTCAATAGAGCATGCTTCGTAGCGCACGGTGTGATGAATGAAAGGCATGCGTTATTGCATGCCTCATTGAAGATGAATAGGCATTTGTTTTCATGATGCAACAAATAGCGCACGTGAATCCAACTACTTGGATTTTCGTTCAACATTCTATGCGTCTTTTTAATCTCGCTCGTGTTGCGTGATTATCTTATAGGTTATATATTGTATTTATAAATTTTAAATAATTATTTATATTATTATTATTTTTTTTAATATTTATAATAATTATTATTTCAATAATAATTTTATTATTAAACTGATAGTAATTAAACTATTATTATTAATTAATAATATCTCCGACATGTCTGCAAACAAGAGACACTTGATTTCATAGAGGATTACCGCCAACAAACAGTTTTATGGAAAATAAATTCAAAATTATACACCAACCATTCTGAATCCATCGATAAAATGCACACTGAACAGATGATTAAGTGTGGACAACGAAATTGATGCGTCAAGAGGCATGCGCGAAAGGCATGCGTGACGCATGTTGAATGGAAAGAGGAAGCGCAAGTTGAAAGGGAAGGGGAAAAGGAAAGTGCACCAGTGTGGACATAGCCTTATAGATTCATGGCAACAAAAATTAGGTTTAGAAAAACTTAACAGATAAACTCGAGTTTCATCAATACACTCTTAAGATTTACGTATTTTACACGACATTCTGTGTAAAAACATGAAGGGAAGCTTTAATATAACAGTTTAAGTTCGCAATGAATTTAATCACTCTCTCTTTATCTATAGTATTTATGTGTTTTATGAATAAAAACTTGAACCCATTGACAGCCTTTAGTCTTTTTTATTTATTTAAATGTTATTAATTAAACATTTAGTTATTTCCTTTACGTTTCGGCATTTCACATGCCATTATCAAAAGGTTTTTTTTTTTTTATAATAAAAAAGTACATTATATCTTGTTAAGTACGTACAATGAAAATTTGTATCACTATTTGTTGTTTGCTTTAGTTGTTGAATATATACATGCTAGTTTGTTCTCAGAGTTTTGTTTTCTTCATTAGTAGTTAGTTACCCTACTGAACTGCGAAATAGCTAGGGTCTAACTCAACCAACAGCCAAAAATAATAATAGAAAAAACATGTCCAATAAATTTAAAGTAATCAGCATATAAAATTCAAAAACCAGTACAAAATCACGTGGTGCACCATTTAAACAACGAGATACAAATATTCCAAACGTAGTTCACATTCACTTCAAAATAAATTATACTATAACAGAAAAAAAAAAAAAAAAAAAAATCAGCATACTAAGATAATTAAGTAAGATAATAGTAAGACATAGTAAGATAATAAAATTTCTACGCAAACTCTGTTTTGTTGTAACATATTATTACTACTTTGTAACTCCTATTTTTCAGAAATTACTGAAAAAAAAACTTTTGATAATGGCATGTGAAATGCCGAACGTAAAAAATAACTAAATGTTAATTAATAACATTTAAATAAATAAAAAAGACTTAAGGCCGTCAATGGGTTCAAGTTTTTATTCATAAAACACATAAATACTATAAATAAAGTAAAATAAAACAGCCAATATAAAAACAAACAAAACAACACATAACCACTCTCTCTATAAATCTGTAATAATTTATTTTATCTATATTTTTAATAGAAACAATATTATGTTTTAAATTAAATTTTTTAATCGATTTTGTTCTATATCTTTGTAAACCGATTAGCAAAGGAAGATAATTTGCAGTATTGTCTTGCCCCCCCTGAAATTTAGAAATTGGAAATTAAATCCGTTAAAAATAAAAAGTAATCATGTATTTAAGCAAATCAATTTTATACTAAGCTATTAAAAATTTGAATTCTTTGGTCGGACAGAACAGACGGCATAAGAAAAATTACATTTTGCTAATAAATGAATGGGCTGAAAGATTTTATGTTCTTACGTACATGGCAAGGATTGCAGGATGAAATATTTTAGTAAAGTTGTATTTTTGAATTTTTGAATAAATGATTGAATTGGTATTTGGGGGAATCGTAATATAATAAATAAAAAATTATTTTTTTTTTCTTCATGAGAAAAACCATATATTCCATAAGGATAAAAATAAAGAAATAAATCAATCCAAGGTGGGGGCTCTGTAACAATGCAGGAATTTGTAGACTCCCGAGGGAATCAATGTCTAGAAAAGTCCAAGTGTAACAAATGGAGATAGAGATTGAACCCGGCCGTTCCTAGATCTCCCATAGGTCTTCTACCAATCCCTAGGCCAGCAGAAAGCTTTATACTGTCGGGTTAAATTGACCCCGCCTTGGTATGTTCAACAATCTGGTGAGATGGTTTGTAAATTATTTGCCACCCAAGAACTGATCATTATCATCATTGGGTTATTAAAAATTTAGATTTTTTTTTTTTACATTAAGTATTTTTTTTTATTAATAGCAAGTAAATAAAATAAAGAATGACCTATTTTTCTAGTCCAATTACCAATTACCAGCAAGCATTGTGTAATAATTTTATTTATTAGCCTAAAATTATTATTAGACGAAATATATATTTTTGAAATTTTAACAAACTTTATAGGAAATTTTAATTAAAAATTAATCCTTCAAAAATTATTTAATACTCTAAAATGTATAGAACACTCTTAAATAAGTTATTTCCCTCCTTTTTTACTTACGAAGATACTACTTCAACTGAATGTAGTAGTAAACTTATTTTAACTTAATTAAGCGGATAGAGCTTTAGTGGAAAATTATTCAAGCTTCTAATTAAGATTTCTGCTACATGTTAAATTTTTTAAGAATAAAACTTTTAAGTCATCGCTGGGATTTTTAGTTATTTATTTATTTATTTATTTATTTCTATTTATTTATTTATTTATTTCTCAGCATTCAATAAATTCTAATAATCCGGAACTTTTTTTTTTTTTTTGGCATTAGTGTTTCGCCATACAGCCAGCGCTCATGTCATTATACTATAATATATTTTAAGCCTTTTCCAAACAATTTAGGAGGGAGAGTGTTCAGAGTATTTTTACCCAAAAGGTGTTTATTATATTAGCTATCATTACAGGTCTTTTCCAGCGTTAATATTATAACCTAGCCGCATTTGTAATTTTTAATGAATTCGTAGAGTAAATTTAGAACTGCGAATATATGAGAAAATATTATTTGATTATAGTTGGAAAGGAGCGGGCAGAAATTTATACAATTCATCAAATAATTTATTTTCTGGAATGGAAAATAATGGGCATAACATTACGATATGTTGGAAGTCCTCTTTAACTTTGCAAGTTGCGCATAATGGGGAGTCTCTTTGCCCTAATCTATAAAAATAAGCGCCACACACAACGTGGTTGGATCTCAGCTTGCTAATTGCGGTTACCATATGTTTATAAGCCGCCATTTCCTTAAACCAAGGGACTGTGTCAACTCTCTTCACATTTTCTTTGTGGAAATTACCCTTCCGTGCTAGAGGCTTTGTATTGCTTTTGCCACTTTTCAATGATTCTTCTCTTTAGTATCACCTTCAAGTCAGACGGAGGTAACTTGTAGTCCCAGGTATTCCCTTGGCACCGCTGCCTCTTTGGCTAATAAATCGATCGTAATGTGCGAGTCCACTATTCCCCTTAATCCATATGAAATTTACAGAGATATTTTCGTTTTTTAAAATACTAAGTAACTCCAAGATTTCTGTTAGATTATGATTTGGGGGAGGTGAGTGCAGAGAATTTTTTTAATTTAATTAGACCGCTAAGACTATCAGATAATATTAAGTAATTTTTAGGAGGTAGGAGCTGTATATACTGGAGAGCCAGGAGAAGGGCAATGAGTTCCGCGGTAAATACTGAAGTGTGTTTATTTAACCGAATTAATTTGCAGAAGTTAGCTGATGGGTCAAACATAGCACAACCCACGTTATTTCCATGTTTGGATCCATCTGTAGATAGATACAGTATCCTTGAGGCCATTTTCTACTTACAAAAGCGTTGAAATAAGCATTTCTTTTATCTTTAGGCAGTGCAGATAAATTTTTACTCTGAGTGATATTTACATTGCTGGTCAAGGATTCGAAATTTACAGACTACACTGGCAATTTATTGCTGGAATGGACTATGTCACGGAAGCAAGATGCTCTTATGAGACTATCTGTAAGCTGTGGAGGATTCTTTTCGTTCCAAAACCTATAAGTCAGAACCTTAGTATTAACTTGACAAACTTTATTGTAGGAATCCGGGCTGCTGTTCATCAGTTTAAAAAAAAAACGGTCAGATAGAAGTTCAGCCCTGAGCAAAAGTGGAAGCTCGCCAGCTTCTACTGAAATAATATCTATGAGAGTGCTCTTTAAAAACCATAAGCAAGTTCGATCCGGGTCTATAAAAATGGGATGAAAAATTACTCCAATTAGTACCTATATTTAATTTCACATTAGTGGGGATGAGGTCATCCCCCCCCAAGATTAATTAATAACCACTTATTTTCCATAACCGCAATTTTAAAATTAATAAAAAGTGAGCATTTTTTTTTTTTAATTTAACGCGCATCACTATCGCGCATTTATAGTAAGTGTGCACTTGTGACAAAATAGTCTCGAGACTATTGTCATAAGTGGATAGATGCCTGAGAGCAGTCTCGGAGACAAGCCCGCGCAGGTCTCCGAGAGCGTAACTTGTCACAAGTGGACATGTTCATTTTTGCTGTCGTGACTCAGCCTCCAGAATTCTGTCAATGTTTGAAGATTTTTCTCAGCTCTCGGAGACTTGATTTCATTCTTGTGTGTATTTTTCTAACTTTTATTTTGGAATTCTATATTTTTAATTGTATTTTGGTTAATTTTTTTTTGTAACCTTCCAATAGGCGTGCATATAAATGGGACATGAAAAGGCGCAGAGTATCTGAGAGATCTCAAGTAATTTAGCGATAATGTTAGGTTAATCAAATACAGGTGTATGTTTAAAATAGAAAACGCACCATTATGAACTTTCGATGGTTTAATTTTGTGAATAAAGCATAAACACAAAAAAAAAAAACAAAAGTTGAGAAAAAAATAATTTTTTTCTATTCCATTTTACTGGTCACAGATTTAAGTTTAAATTGTAACAAACAACTACTCTGAACATAATTTTGTAACCAACTCAATTGTACGGCTACTCTTTCCAAATTCCGCTTTTCGCAATCTTATACGCAATTATAAAAGCTATGGCTGACGCGAATCCATTAGGAAGAAGATATAAAAATAAACAAGACTGCGATCAACACAACAACTGACTGGGAGTTGACTCTCTCATGGACACGAAATGTTCCTGGTCACGAGACTGCAGTGACTGTCGAGTCTCGGAAACTTCTCGGGACCGAATGTGATCTCAAATGGACATCCCTTTGAGAACTCGTCTTGAGACTTTATCACAAGTGGACACTTAGCATTAGATCATTTCACTCGGACCCTTCTCAGTGCACTGCCGGCCTCTGGACAATGTTCTTTCGTTACAGACAACACTGTCCATACACCGGAACAATGAGCTGTAGAGACTCCTCGGAAGAAAAAAAATCTAAGGGCAGCACAGCTAGGCTCAAATCCCGGTCCTCCTCCGCGTGGGAGTCCAGTACGCTAACCACTTAGCTATTTCCTTCCCTCAAAGTAAGAAATTTATAAGTAAAAGAAAATGTTTAGATTTCATGGCTAATAAAACACATTTTGATTGTAAATATTTTGTGTATAATTATAAAACATTAATTTTAAATTTGTCTTCTTGGTTGGGATGTTCCGTTTAGATAGAAAAATTGATTTTGGGAGATTGATTTTAACTAAGAAAAGTTAAACTTTTCCACTAAAGTTCTAGTTCAGCACAATGCATGGTTCTACCACTTATATAATATATAAGATAAATCAAATACATTGCTAGAATTCAAATTTTAAAGAAAACCTTATTAACAAGTGGAAGTGCAACTAACTTTACAGAACATGTTTCGAGTTTTTGAAATGTTACGATCGTAAAGGGCTTTAACAGAATTTCTATAAACTTGGAATCGCTAACTGCACAAATATAAATTAATATTTTTCTAGTGATAAGGGGGTTTTAGGGAATTTTAAATTACGTTAAATTTGGAGTTTAATTTAGATGGTATCTTCTGGATTATGATGTAATCAAATTCCAATACTACCGCTACTTGTGCTATCTGTGCCGCCATCATTTTACTATCTTACCTACCATGGTTTCATTATGGGCATCTAAAACTTCAGTAAAAATACCGGTTTTAAAGAAAAAAAATTGCCAGTCTTATTGCTTATTGCTGTATCAACTGTAGCAAGAGAAAGTCTTGTGAGTGTATCTTACCAGATTTAATTACTTTCTCTTACTCCTAGTGAGAGGAAGTATTGTATTCGTGTCAAATTTTGGATATCGAGTTTTTACCGGAAATATCCGTTTTGAGGTCCCCTGAGTCCCAAAAAGTGGTTTTTAGCAAATGGTGTGTGTGTGTGTATGTGAACAGCATAGCTCAAAAACGACAAACCGTAGAAAGTTGAAACGTGATATTCCGTTTTTACGTATCACCGTAGCATCTGACAGTGAGTCATCTGTCAGAATTCCTCAACCGGAAGTCCCACTTTACATATTGTTTTTTTTACTTTTTTGCGTTTTTCTCAAAAATGTCTACAACGATTTTCTTCAAACTTGGAATATCAACTACATATACAAAGAGCTATAACTTTTATTTAAAATGTTTCTCTGGGAAAATTTATTTAAGGGCAGTTATGGGGGAGGGGTGGGGTTGGTTTCATCTAAAGTGCTATTTCAGTTTACTAAACAATTGTATCTCTAAATAATGTTAATTAGAATTGAATATGTTGTTGAAAATTCCGAGTTTCAAAAAAAACAGGTAACCGGCAGTGCGTTTACATTACCACTTTACTAAATGATTTTTTCACTTTTTCGCGATTTTCTCAAAAATGTCAACGACAATTTTTTTGAAACTTCATATATAAACTAAACATACAAAGATCTACAACTTTTATTTAAAACATTTCTCTGGGAAAATTCATTTATGGGCACTTTTGGAGGAGCGGTGGGGTTATGTTTTTCTCTAAAGTGCTATCATAGTTGATTATACAATTCTATCATCCAAAGAAAATTAATTAAAAAAGAAATAGATGGCCAAAATTCGAGTTTCATGAAAATTAGTAAACCGGAAGTGCGCTTTTACTGAACAGTTTTTTTCAGTTTTCGACGAATTTCATTAAATTTCATCCATACAAACTATAAAATTTGTCAATTATAATTTTGAGAACTGGAGTAAGAGAAAGTATTGTGAGTGTATATTACCAGATTTAATTTTTATAGGATTGAAGGGGCGCTGAAATTGAATTTGCACAAATGATGGCTTTATTCGGTTTATTTTCGGAATCCCCAGAGATTCTCGGATTTCCCGCTTTACCCATCTTTTCGTAGACAATATTTCCTTGGCTTTTTCCTCTATCAAACCATCAATACTCAAAAAAACCTCTTACATCTTACCCACTCCTTAAAATTAAATTATCCATAGCTAAGCGTAATACTCGCTCTCGTCCATCCATCTTTATCCACCCTCTCATAATACTACAATATTTGACCGCTCCTTCCTCATTTTAGCCTCCAACCAATGGAATTCTCTGCCACCTTTCCATTCCCCATGCTCCACCCTCTACCTAGTCAAACTATTCCAGCAACTCCTCTCACTCCAATCCTCTGAATTATAAACAGAATATCCAGGATCCCTCTAATTGTCTTCTACTCCAAACATCTCTTCAAATCATCCCAGCATCTTACCCTCGACCTTTTATTCCTGTACACTGGCACCATTCTCCTGTAGTATAGTATTTTATTTCACCATCTATATTTTACTAAACTTTCACATTTTCTTTTTTTCTTCAAGTCTTTTTTTCAATGTTTTTCTTTGTGTTGTCTGAAGTATTTATATTTATCTATCCACCTTGTATCAACATATATTTTTTTTCGTTCTGTTCTATACACATCTTTGTATCAGCCAGATTTGTATTTCTTAGCTGTAACACTATTGTTATTCTTAAAGGACGGAGTCTCCGAATAAAGTTTATTTTTTCATTCATTTATTTATTCATTCACAAAAGGTCTCTTATCCACGCGGCAACCCTGTTGATTAGTGTATGTACGTAATTGCAAATGTTCTCCATTTAATCCTGTTTCGTCCCTTAAAAAAAATTCACATTTTTAGATAAATATATAATATGAGCAACAAGTTTGCATTGATTAAAATTCGGCCAACAGAGCTGTTATTTATGGAATGAAGGATAAATTATCATGATGGTATGATGAAAATGTACGTACTTCTTATAAATATGTAACAGGTTTTTAGGTGCATCATATTTTTAATTATTTGTATATTTTCAGATCACTTTAGACTTCTTCATTTGTTAGATTCTTTGTCGTTTTCTTGTTTTTTTTTTTTTTTTATGTTTTTAAATGTATTTGTGCGTTCCTCAGGGTAGTATTCTCGGTCCACTACTCTTCATACTTTACACTGCCGATGTACCAACTCAACGTCACACCACGACTTTCACTTACGCAGAAGACATCGCCATACTCTCTCCTCACTCTGACCCGGTGCAGTCAACTCGTACTCTGCAAGAGCATCTGAATTCTCTCCAACAATGGTTTGTTAAGTGGAAAATGAAAGTAAATGTCCAGAAATGCCAACAAATTACATTCACTCTTCGTCGTGCCACCTGTTCTCCAGTGTATTTAAACCATACCGCAATCCCTTGCGCGGACACTGTACGTTATTTAGGAATGTACATTGACAAGCGCCTGACATGGAATCCACACACAAGGCTCAAACGACAAGAAATGAAGAAACGATTTTACCTACAAGCCCGACTGCTTGACATATGATCAAAACTAACATTGAACAACAAAGTACTTATATACAACGCATTACTCAAATCGATCTGGACATACGGGCTCGAACTGTGGGGATCAGCCAAGCATTCCAACCAATCTACCGTCTTCAATCACTTCAATCAAAAATTCTTCGCCGCATAACTAATGCTCCATACTATGTCTCCAACAAAACTATCCACAAGGATCTCAATATACCTTTCATTACAGACTTAATTCCAGCTCGCTATAAAAAGTTTCATTCCCGCCTCTCTGAACATCCTAATCCTGTAATTCATCACCTCTCATCTTCATCCCTTCCTGACGATCCGACTCGACGTCTGATGTGGCGCTGGCCGCACGACTTCCTCGACGTAGGAGGTCAGTAAATAAAAGTCATATGGAGAGTCACCAATGGGTGATAACTCCCACTCGTATACACTTATTATCATATTTACTAGTTGTAAGAGCATTGCTTTTACAGTTGTAAATTTCAAATAAATAAATAAATAAATAAATAAATAAATAAAAATATATTTGTATATTTAAAAAAAAAGTTTTTCCATATTACAGAGGTCTATTATTTATTAAACATTGTCTTTTTACTTTATCTTTTTCCTTAGAAATTATTTATTAATTATTAAAAATCAAAATTATGTTTCGAGATAATGTTTCGTAAGTGTGGTCAGTGTTATCTTTGCTAGTTTTGAATTTGAACTCTTATTCTTGTTGGTGCATTCTATTCTTTTGCCTATATTGTGTCCAGTTTGACCAATGTGGATCAAACCAAAGCTGGAAGTATGTACAGCTTTTTTTTGTTAATGAGGCTTATTTGTACGATATTGGTTGCTGTAGGACTTGACAAAACATTTCGGATCTTCGGGTAGAAGTTTATTTTTATAAATAGATGATTTGTCTATATATATTTCAATCAACCAATAGGCTTCTTCATGATAGTGTTGATTCGAATGCTAAACCATTTGCAAGTTAGGTTTTGAAAAGGGGGTTTGTTTAGTAATGTCATGATGAAGACTTTTGCAATACGTCGAAACGTCGGTTTGTTATAAACTGAGCAGTTCTCAACATGAAGACATGGCTGCTTAAGCCTGCAAAGATTATATAGAATCTTTAATTCTATTGTATAATTTGTTAACAGTGTTAGAATGAATTTATGTCCTAAAAAAATGATGTTACACTATCAGAAAATTTGGGTAGTTATTTTTCCCTAAAAGTTCATTGGTATAATGTGAAGACGAGTATTTTTAGGAGTTTGGTCAGTAGCGTATTTTGAAAAAGACGGTCCTAAAAAAAAAAAAAAAAATTTCTATTTATTATTCATGTTATTCGTGAAAAAATAATAAAATTATAATAAATTACCTCAATACCAGGATCCATTTCTTTCACAGGAATTACACCAGTCATCCCACCTTTACCACATGATACAACTTTCCGTCCCAAAGTATCCAGACCGCATTCGCACATCTTTGGACATAAACACATTACACTTTCCATTGATAGTGTAATGATAATAATTAATATCTGCAGCATCCTGTAACAAAAGAAAAAAATTTAGATAAAAGATCTTTTTAATTGATAAAAAAATCCAAAGATAAAAGAAATGAATATGTAAACCTAATAAACAAATTCAAATAATAAATAATTCTGTGACGAATGTAACTAAAATTATTCTTAATGATTTCCGTCAAATAATTTTGCATAATTCGATTGTAATTTTTTTTTGAAATGCTGTTGGCCAGAGGAGTTAGATATGAGTTCTGTAGATGTGACCAAAGAAAAACTTAAAAAAATGTAGTAGAAGAGTCTTCGAGGGTCTACCGCAAAGTCTTCCACAATTCAAGTCGCCCAATTCCAAAAAAAAAGTATGTCTATCTTAATCAATTATTCAAAAATCCTTTATTTCCAGCTTTTAATGATTTATTTACATAATGGTATGAAAACCAACTTTACCATTATTAGATTATCATATTATTTATTAAAAGTTTCATAAATCCAAATCCACTAGCTGAGAGATCTATTGTGGTTCTCAGGTGTTAGTGTATGTGATGGATGCCAGAAATTATATCTATTTTATTTCAAGAAAATTATGATTTGAGAGAAAAATGCAAGCTCGCTGGCAAAAAGGGTACATCCAGGTAGAAGTCTACCATTACAGAAGAGTTGATAGAACTTAGTCATCTTTGTCTTTTGCCTTTCTCAAAAGAGAGGATTAGAATTAACAAGAGAGGGCATTCTTTCAAGACAGTCTGGATTAGACATTCAACCAGAACACTTGTCTCAGGAATCGCTCTCTTAGCATCAGTGCCAGTTTAAGTGTTAACATTTGAGTTTTAAATAGTCTAGCTACTAGTTAATTGTTCCTTGCATTCATAAGTTAATTCAAGATTCACAATAATCTAATAATACTATCTACCTTGTAAATTTACTAGTTCAATATGTAGTTAATTTATTTATTTAAAAGTGGTTCTTATTCTCTATTTCTAATACTTTTATCTCTATCTCAAACATACACACTCACAAGCCCTTTACAATACCGCTTACGCCACAAGCTACTACTACACAAACAATACACCATCACCAACAACATTTCATGTATATAGACAGAATGTAGTCGACTGTAAAGTTTACAATACGTAATAATTGATTGTGACTGTGTGCAAGGTGTCCTGCTACAGTTTGCCGCCTAATGGTAAGCTAAACCTAAAAGTTGCAGAGATCTATGGGCCCAATGTGTAGTGGATGATGGTTAGGGGGGTCACTGTAAGCATGGTCTGCGTAGTTAAGCCGCAGGGATGCCAAGATCACTGATGAGGTGGCTTCTCTTAGAGATATTGATCAAAGTTATGCAGCTTCCCGACTATTCATGTTCTTCCTCATGCTTACATGACGAGCGACTCCACATCAATGTTTGCGAACGCAAACCTCGACACAAAATAGGTAAGCACAGGCCTGGGTCTTGTTTGGCTCCTGTCCAATGTAAAAAGAAATGCTTTAAGTTACACAAGGTTTTAGATGGGCAACTGAAGTCTTAAGAACTATGAAGTCAATTTTATACGCAGACCATAAGGATAGAGCTTAAGTCTGACGATCCACTAGCTCTGCAAGCAAGTAGAGAGCGATATATAAACTTGGTTTTAGCCTAACGCAAATGCTATTTTCACCAAAATCTCTTTTATATATTGAAGTTCTTAAAGTCTCTTTCCAGCAAATGGTTATTCATTAAAGTGCGATTCATTAAAGTGTTCATAAGCCACTAAAGTGCGTAGTTATGCCGAAAATTTCCTGTCTATCTAATCCTAAAATAATTGAAATGGTATACATTTCTAATTTTATGGGGTTAGGATGGGTGATTTATTGTAATGAAACAGCAATGTCAAGTCTAAAACTTAAATTTTATAAATTATGTGCATACTGTTAAAGTGTGTACAGATGTTTGGAGTAAGGTCAACTTGAATTTGTCAACTAATTAATTAATTGTTCTAGCAAAGTTTGAATATGTCTTCCTTCCTGTGGAGCGATGAACACATGGCAACATGGAATTAGAGATATATCTAAATTAGGTATATCTTCCGGAAAGTTTTGTTAGGTTACAAGTTGTTATTCTAATAATGTCACTCTTGAAATACGGAGAGGCAAGTTTTAGTTGGCAGATAACTGAGGGGTGTCTGGTATATTAATGATACTATCATAGAAGTGTTACTTATCAAATTATTACTCTCTTTAATACAGAATATTTATGTGTTTTAAATTATTTTCTTTAAAATAAAGTTATAGGTTATGATTATTTGAACACTGAAAAATGCATTATTAATAAACAATTAACATCAACAATAGTCAAGCTGACAATATACTAACAACATACTAAAATTAAAATAAGATAGCTCCAGGCAAAACTTAGAGTATATTTGAAGTTTTCTAGTTGAGATCGTATCATGGTCTCTGCCATCAACTGAATCATATTGTAATAGGGTCTTTTTTTTTTTTTTGGAGACTGTGTGGAGGCAAGCATGCCTGGGTTCCACGGGCGCCATGAGAATCACCCCGACTGCGGCATTGGAGGTCCTCCTTAACTTACCACTTTGCATCTTCTCATTCAAGGCGAAGCCAGAATGGGCATTCATAGGCTCCTGCAGAGGCCATCAACTGTTACCTCTAGGCACGATTCTGTTAACTAGTGGTTGATAGAACAAGTTAAGGCTGACCAGGTACTTGGCATGCCTA
>JAAEAF010012045.1:0-29924 GCA_011037195.1 Triatoma infestans | reverse complement strand
TTATGCTTTCCTCTAAAGTCCCCACTTCAGTTATATGTTACCACCTACATAACATTAATACACATTGGAAGCATTGATATAATTCCAAATCTGAAGAAAATCGGTTAACCGAAAATGCGATTTTACCGAGTAGGTTTTAGGGTTTTTTGGAATTTTCTCGATAATGGTTACAACGATTTTCTTTAAACTTGGAATACTTGCTGCATGGATAGAAACGTATCACTTTTAGTTGTGATTTAATCTAAATTGATTTTTAAGGGTTATTTGAAGTCTGCCAGTGCTATATAGAGCGCTCCACCCCCACACAAGGCCACTAAGGCATACAATTAAAATCCCCCACCAACATTTTTATGGCCAGCCCAACTAAACAATGTAACGTTGCATTTTCTAAATATTTTTTCCATAAAATTGTATTAATTAGAGTAAAAGAACAAAACTCCGCGAATGACGACAAAATTACACAAAATATTCTTTCGCTTTTATACGAAATATTTATCTAGCAAAATTGGCTTTTGATTGGTTCTGAAGGCGCTGCGATGTGATGCTCTCCTCTAAAGTTCTGACTTCCGTATAATGTATAGTTGTGCAACGTGCAACCTTAAGTATACGTTATATGCATTGCAAGGACTTCAACTTTGAAGGAAATCGGTTAACCGGAACTTCAACTTTACAGAAATCAGACGTTTTTGTGCTTTTTGTTTTTAATTTTCTCAAAAATTGCTCCAATGATTTAGTAATTGTTTTGATTGAATTTATAACAAAGCTGGGATGTGATAACTGGCCCCATGCACGATGATGTCTGTTTTACCGCACTGTTTATCTGGGGGATTCCTATGATGGGCGAACGCCCTGATACCGGTGGATGACCACAAAATGAAGCAGGCTATCTTTAATCCAGTGATTTCCTTTTAAACCTGCACAGATATTAACTTACTGCTTTTATACAGTGCATACATACAGAGATCATTTGTGCAAAAACAGTTTTCCTTGTTTCTGATTTTTCTAGTTTTGAATCCCAACCTTCTAAAGAACCTCAACTTCTACAAGCTGTTACGTTCGAAAGTTGAAAGAAGAAATATATTATTTATTAACATGCTATGTAATTATTAACGCTTTAGTAAATCATCTACTGATTATATGAAAACTTTTAAAACAGTACTCTGATTGGTTGTTATGTTAGTTAAACATTATCAGTTTAAAACTAGAACAAAGTTTTGATGCAAATAGGATAAGAGTGTGATGTCGCTTTATCAGTTTTTGCAAATAACATCTCTTAAGTATAGACACTTGGAGAGAGGAAAGTATACAAAGACGTGATGTGAACTAGTAAAAAGTTGGGGAGGAGTGGGTACACTTTTCCGGTTCTTAAAGTTAAAAGTGTTAAAGCGAGAAGAAAACTTGGAAAGTTTTACATGCGCTCTGCCGCAGACACGCAGTTAGTTACGAAACAGAGGTTTCTCTAAATAAATTATCTGTTTGAGTGAAATGTAGGTTTGAGTTTTTCCAATTCTATTTGCAGTCACCAGGGTGGAAATTGTAAAAAACTGGACTATAGAAGTTCTGTGTTTTCCTTTCTAAGAAAATACATTCTATTTAATATCTCGTTCTAAATGTTCAAACTATAATTTTCATATTTTTAAGGAGTTTTTTTTGTAAAATAATTTTTTTTTCCTTTTTTAACTTCTCTTTGTGACAAATTTTCAGAATTGAGTTTTCACCGGAAGTGTGTTTTTGAGGTTCCGGGAGCTGTAATGAAATGATTTTACCATATGTAGATCTCTGGTAGGTGTGAACAATTTTAGGAAGCTCAGACTTGATGTTCCGTCAAGATACCACCCTGGGATCCAACATAAAGTTTCACAGGAATGTGGTGTATGTTTCTACAATATAATATTTAAAAACATAAAATGCATTGTAAGTATGAAGCCGGGAAATACCGGAAGTGCTGAAAGGTTCCTATTATTTTTGGATTTTTCTCGAAAATATCTCCTAAGAATAATTTGTGTGTGTGTGTGTCGTGCAAAAGTGTTCTGGGGAAAATCTGTCATCCTAGACTTAACTCTAACTACAAAGTTGGCCGGGGATTGATAGAGAGACTGCCTTTGCAGTCATATTCAGGTAGCCCCTTATATCCTAAAATATCAACAAACATATAATCCCTACTACGTGAGTTTAAAATTAATGGTCAAATAAATGTTCAGTAACGATTTCAAATTTGAATAAAAATTTCTCATTTATAATTCTAATAACTACCCTAAGAGAAAGCATGTGAGTGTTTAATACAGATTTTTTACTTTCACTTACTCCTAATAAGAGGAAATATTGCGGTCGTGCCAAATTTTTCACCCAATTGAGTTTTCCTGCTATTTAGTTATTGAGTTTTCCTTCTATTTAGTTAGTTTGTTACTTTACTGGGAGTACCTAACCGGAAATACATGTTTTGAGGTCTCCGGATACGAAAAAAATTATTTTAGCAAATGGTGGTCTGTGTGTATGTGAAAACAAAATATCCCAAAAATCGCAGATTGCTTGGAACTTGGTATTCCAGTTAGGTACCCCCACCACAACATGTGCCCATCAAGTTTCGGTCAAAATCCGTCAACCGGGAAGTGCGCGACTTTACTGAAAGTTTTTTTGCAGATTTTCAGGATTTTTAAGAAAACTGTTCCAACGATTTTCTTTCGCGTACTATCCACCATACTTAAATACCTATCACTATTATTTGGTGAGTTCTAGCGTTAAGTTTTTCTATAAAATGCCACTTCAGTACAATGTATGGTTCTTACGACCTATATAATATTAATCTACAATAGAAGCATTGCTAGAATTCCAAATTTGAAGAATATAGGTTAACCGGAAACGCGACTTTACAGAATAATTGTTCAAAACAACACCAATAACAACGATTTCCTTTAAACTTATAATGCCTAAACACTTATTTCGTAACATTTTTTCGAATAAATTTATCTTAAGCAGCTTGGCGTTAAATTTCAAATATTATATTGGCTTGGTTTCATTGTTACTGCCGTTATTAGTTACTTCTTCTCTTCTGGACTACAATGTAACTACTTCTATCTAGCTATACTTGTTCCCACACCACCTCTATATTGTCATTTTATCTGTAATTGTATGAACACCAGTAAAATAAAGGCATGTGAGTGTTTCACATCAGATTTTTTTTAATTATGTAAAATCTATCGACAGTGTAATAAATTCTGGCATTTAAGGCAGATCCACCAACACTATTATGTCTGTTGTTGTTGAAACTAAAGTAATTTCTATTTTATAGTTAATGAAATGTACACTTCACTTTTGTAAAATTTGATCCATACATTTATGATCTTATTGACTGTAGTTATAGCAGGTACTCTACTAGTTTTGTTATATATGGACATTTAGAATGGAACTTGTTTTTTGATACACAAACTAGCCATAAATCAATCACTCGTAAAAGTGTAGTTTTTACTGGAAATCGAAAAAGCGTTAAACCAACTACATAACACTTCAGGAGGTGTTACAGTCAATGATACTACAAGTCCGCTGGTAATCATTTTCTACATCCCCCCTCCCCACACTCACACACAGATCACTGATCTCTCCCTCAACTAAATCTACTAAAATCAGTTATAAAGAAAAATCTTTTGGAACTGTTTCCAAGAAAATTGGTAAATGGAAGAGGAAAAAACCTTTAAATAAAGTCGCAATTCTGAGTGGCGGATTTTGAACGAAATCTCCATGTCAGATCCCCTTGTTTTATCAAAATAGAATAGCGTAGTTTGTGGAAATACAGTTTCCTTTTTTCAGATATTTTGTTGAAGAACATTAAAAAGTTTACTTCCGGAAATTTGATATGATCGTACACACTGTTCATACACAGAATTAGAATTCAAATAAATAAATAAATACTCAATAAATCAAATTTAAAGAATTTCATGGAATCTTTACTGATAAATTTGCAAATATCCAATGATCCATAATGATTTTGACCGAATACATCCGGTCAGAGCTTCTTTGTTGCTATTGGATGTAGAGTTGACCATTGGGTATTTCAATTATTACATCTAACTCCTAGTACCTCCACCTCCTAGTAAGAGGAAGTAATGCGATCGGGCCGTATTTTCGAAATTGAGTGTTCACTGGAAATACATGTTTCATCCTGTCCTCTACAGCACCTCTTCAGTATAATGTATGGTTGTACCACCTACCTAACTAATACACATTACAAGCATTGATAGAATTCCAAATTTCAAGAAAATCGTATAACCGGAAATGAGTTTTTTGGAATTTTCTCGGAAAGATTACAACGCGGTTTGCATTAAACTTGGAAAGCTTGCTGCATAGATAGATGACGCATCACTTTTATTTGAAATATTTTTCTCAAAACAAAAAAAAAAAAAAATGATTTTAGTGCGATATTTTGTCTGTCAGTTGGTTTAAATTTTAATTTGTACAAGCTTTCTTGGTTTTGACATAGCAACCACTTCACAAGGCAGCTCAGGTATATAAGTATAATCCTTACCACCATGTTTATGACCAGCCCTGCTAACAGGGTAACGTTTAAAGAAAATTTCTTGATAATTTCATTAATTCGAGTAAATGAAAGTCGTGTGAGTGTTTTACATTGGATTTTTCTTTTTTCCCACCGGAAGGAAACGTTAAGATCATGTCGATCGCTAGTTACCCCCCAAACTGCGTATAACAACATGGCTGCACATGTAATCTATAGTGCAAGTGCTGTGTAATCCCATTATATACATGGGATATTAATGAATACCAGTATAACTTTATGTTCACATGTATATGTGAACACATTAGCGCATTTATACCGGGAATAATGTACTAGCTCGTATGTTCAGTGTGTACTAGTTAATTTCAGTCTGAACTTTAGAATTGGAATTTAGTCCCATATCACGTGGTATATACATGATTAAAAGAAAAAAAAATTAGTGGTAATAACGAATTCCAAATCAAATCTGGTGTGAAACACTCACACCACTTTCTCCCCACTCCTTCTCAATACAATTATTATATAAAATGACAAATTATCTTTAGACTTAATATTTTACGATTTTGTCCAAAATATTTTTTTTTTTTTTTTTTTTAAATGCATCAAATAAAATTAATAGTGGTTGTGGTTGGTTCCGCAGAGCTGGAAAGCATCAGAGATATTTTCCGTGATAACCCGCTTCATTTTGTGGTCATCGACCGGTTTTGGGTGTTCGCCCATCATCATAATTGATAATTTATGTGCGTTTAAAGAAACGGAAGTTTAATAGAAAGTTCCGAGAAAATTGCGAAAAATTAAAGGCAATATATGTAATTTCCGTTTCTGATCGAACGAAACTTTATTGGACCATGGTCGCAGATTAGTGCTTTAAACTCTTTGTGAGGAAGATTAGTCAATTCAGGAATCTTGAGATACCTGCGAGTATCCCATTGAACAATACAAACAAAACTTTGATATCACAGAGCAGTTGCAGTGGTGTTTGACGTAGTACCCGGCAGGGTGACGGTAAAATGGTGCAAATGAGAATCCACCAATTGGCTACTTGAACACAACTACATATTTAGCAAAGTACTTAGGAGAAGAGAGAATTATAGTAGGGTAGAGTGACCGAACGAAGAGTGAAAGAATGAGGTTGATGTAGCGTGGGCTGACGTGAATCCTTGAATATTGATGTCACCTGGTTTGAATTCTAGCTTGTTCTAACTGTGGTAGTAGGTACTTGCCACCGTCCAAGGTTGAAGTTGATGTAACTACACAATTTATCTGGTGACTGACCTATTCAAGGTTGATATGAAAAGTGATCCGTACTGTTCAAGTTGGCTTGGTCACGTGCTATATTCTTCATAGTTGAATTGTATACTGATCCTAAGCCCCTCAGAGATTTTCAGCTTATATTTGATTTCACCTACAGCTAGAAACATCTTCTAGGTGAGGTGATAGGCTGTCTTGGTTGAAGCCTATTCGCCAGTACACTATTGTGTTCTTGACAAATGAGTGTAATGCATAGTTGACGTGTGCTTGGTACCGCTTGGCGATGGCGCCTTGATACGTTTGCTGAAGGAACTATTGTGTTCAACTTTTTTGTGAGAATTTTGGTGGTTGGTCCCATTATAATGTATACGCTTGCATTTAGCACACCTACAATGGCAAACATTTTATATGTAATTATAAGAACCTTTTCTTTTTTAGAAAGAAGCATTGATCTTAGGGAGTTGTGCTTAACTTTAAAGTGCGTTTATACGTTTTACTGAGGGCGCAACCAACATGTATAATATCCTACCACTTGATGTTTAATAAAATTTCCAAGTTTGAAGGTAATATGTTGTAATAGGATTCGAATCATTAAAGTAATTATAGGGTCCGAAACACGAAGAATCAAACATTCTTACCTTCAACACTCCTTACCTAGGCCAAACTTGGGAGGGAGAGTTCAGAACCGTTTCACAACAGTTATCGACGCCAGTCAGCAAATATCATTCTATTTCTAATACTCAGCCAGTTTGCTCACTCTTAATTATTCTCTCGCTACCTTATTCTCTAATATCATTCAACAGTGTAATGTCTTATAAAACAGTGTATTTTTTAAAAGAAATATTGATTCTCATAATTTCTCGTTAAGTGCCTAGTATACAAAAGAAACAATTTCAGCAAAAAAAAAAAAAAAGTGATCAAATTCTATGGGCAACATACATGTTTTAGTAAAACGAATTAAAAACAAAAAGTAAACACAATTTGTTATTTTTATTACAACTACTACCATCTGATGGGAGTAATCGAAATACGAACAAAGTCTGTACGATCATAGCGTTCCTATAAACATTCTTGGCGGTAATTGAATAGGCCAAAGGAGGATACGACCAGCCCACACTTCTTCAACTTCATGAAGTCACTCCAATATTAATAGGATCTTTCTTTTACTTATTTTTCCTTTTTCCCCCTCATTCTCATGAAAACAAAGAATTTTCAAGATTTATGATAGAATGAATGCTTCATCTTATTCGCAATAAACTAAGACTTCTTTGGTAGTTTAGAGAACAAATATGAGGATCATACACTAAATGAATTATCGATCAAAGAATATCGATTCTTTCAGAATTATAAGTTGACATCTCTGTCATCATTTAAACCAGCTGTTTGACTATTTGCTTCATAATATGTAACTTCTAATATTCATTCAACGATGCTAGGTCCTCTATAAATCTGCACTTTGGAAGAACAGCGTATGTGAAATGTTTTCTGATTTTTAAAGGGCTGAAACATCAAAGATTTCTACCGAATGCTGAATACGGAATGAGTTGTGTTGATTGTACGAATCCAACAAGTGGATTGATCATATCAAAAGTGGTCGCATGACTTATTAACAGCGTGCCGGATGTCCAGTCCATAATTTAACTCCAACATACTTGAATCTCTCATTGTGGCCTGCATTCAAGAAGACAGACGAGTTAGGCTGAAGAAAGAAGCCTTATTCCTGAAAAAGCGACAAGGGACGGAGTATTCTTACTCAACAAGGACATCGCTTGGCCACAAATTAGACTAGAATGTTCTACCACACTCGCCTTGTCACAACCAGGGTTATACATCACTTGCAAAGATGTTTGAGGCAATCTAGGTTAATTCTAATAGAGACAAAATTGCTGAAAAAATTAATGTAAGTGTTGTTTCAGTTCATTCCAGTGTTCAGCATTGGAATAATAATTTATTTTTTTTTGTTTATTTGGCCAAATTATACTGTTTTCTATGCATAGTTATTCATTGTATTTTCACTTTTTCCTTAATATAACATTGTTTGCCTCGTGTCAAATGACCACTAAGTAGTTATAAGTACTTTTTAAAAAAAAAAACAAAAAAAAACTAGACTTTATATCCAACTTAATAATCAATGACATGGGCAGGTGCAGTTACTTAATAATGTATTTGTTCCTTACGTGCACCTTTACAAAATTCAATATGACCCACACTCAACCATAGGGTAAACATTCATTTTTCAAATGTTGGGATTATGTTCTGTGTCATGTAACTTCAAAAAGCTAAGACATTTCCACATTCTTTTTTTTTTAAAACTTCTTAGAAGAGAGGATGTGTATAGTATTAGCTAGGCAGCACTTTGTACTTAGAAGAGAGGATGTGTGTAGTATTAGCTAGGCAGCACTTTGTACTTAGAAGAGAGGATGTGTATAGTATTAGCTAGGCAGCACTTTGTACTTAGAAGAGAGGATGTGTGTATTAGCTAGGCAGCACTTTGTACTTAGAAGAGAGGATGTGTGTAGTATTAGCTAGGCAGCACTTTGTACTCAACCATGCAGCACAGTGTAGTAGCACAAAAAATATTTGAAAGGAAAATACTTGGTTTTATGTTTGTTTGTGTGTGTGTGTGTGTGTGTGTATGTGTTTGTGTGTGTGTGTGTGTGCAGTTATCAGTCCAGGTATAAACAAACTTATTGGGCCCCATTTTGGAGAAAATTTCCGAAATTAAGAAACCTATGTGCTAAAGTAACGAACACTTCGGGTTGGTTATCGATTTTCTTCAAATTTGGTATTCTAGTAATTTATTGATTTAATGTATCTTAATATTATACAGGTAGAACACATTGTATTGAATCATCTCTTTCCCCCACCACCAACCAAAAAAAATTCCCAGAAAAATATCTGATATTCAGTTGGTAGGGGTACATGTTGGTCCTGTGGACCTAGGAAGGTAAGAAATACGATACACTGCAGTCCAGATAAACGCTTCCATCGATTCCCCCTAAAACCTTCAAAAATGAATTTTTTCGGAAAATTCTTTCAAATAAAAGTGATAGTTTTATATCCGGCCATTAGTATTCCTAATTTAAAGAAAATCGTTATAGCCGTTATCAAGAAAATCCCCCCCCCCAAACCCACAGAAATCTAATCCATAACAGTCGCAGTTCCGGTTAACGGATTTTCTTCAAATATGGAATTCCAGCAATGCTTTTAAGGTTTTTATTATTATACAGGTGGTAGCATCATACGTCTTATTGAAGTGGAACTTTATAGAGGAATACCTAAGGTTGCGTCTCTCTTAAAAACTTCCAAAAATCGCTTTTTCTAGGAAAATGGTCCAAGTAAAAGTGATAGAAATTTATGTTTGTTAAAAGAAACAGAAGTTTAATAACAAGTTCTGAGAAAATTGCGGAAAATTAAAGAAAAAAATCAGTAAAGTCCTATTTGGGATTGAAATCTTCGCTTCAGATGCCGAATGGTTATCTAAACGAAATGTCAAGTTTGTCACGCGTGAGAATTTTTTTTTTGTTTAGATATTTTAGATTTACAGACTTACAGACAAACACCAATCGCTAGAATGTTTTGTTTTTCGTACATGCTGAGGGAGGGGGGCTCAACACATGTATTTCTGCAGAGAACTCAATCTCAAAATTTGATACGATCGCATACTTCCCGGTACAGCAGTAACAGCAATTAATAAAATTCCGCTCTAATTAATAACAAAGTTACTCAATTATATTTTTGGATTAAATTGTAGGCATATACAAACACACACTCTATATACGTAGATTTAGTGTGTTTATATATATATCACTAATTAAAGAGTCGAACTGATGGGAATTCCTTACTCAAACTCTCTTGTGACATTAATCAACATAACATGTTGGACAAGGGAATGTTATCAAACTGTATGACAGTACATCCATCTTGTCACCAATTTAGTGTGGATTTTCCTAGCTCCCAACATTTTCTAAAAACAGTTTGTCAAATCCAATTTAATCAAACTGATATAACACATCGATATTTATTTGTTTATTTATTGTCATAAATCTTTTATCTCTTTGTCTTAACGATTACATTAGAGTGAATATGTTGTGTTTAATTCAGAGTTTAAAAAAATGATGCTTTTTGAAATTGGTCTGTGTTTGTTAGTGTTATGTGAACAAAATATCTCAAAAATAAAAGTTCGCAGGAAGCTCAAACTGATATTCCGTTTAATTACTTCCGTCGCAACCTCGAAAATCACTCAGGTTCCAACGAAATCTGTCAACCATAAGTGCGGACTTTATTGTTTTTTTTTTTCCAATTTTTTCACGATCTTTTTCGAGAATGACTCCAACGATTTTCTTTTAGACCTTTTATAATAATCTACTGACGGGGAAATGGTTGTAAATGAGATGTGCTAAACGGCGAGCGGTATGGTTGCTCAGTACCATTCGATGGTAGCGTTCGATGGTTTAGCAGGATAGAACTGTTGTATGTCTACTCGCTAAGGAGCGTTTAGATGTTGCTTGTACAATGTATCTTTAGTAAACTCTTTGTGAGCTATTGTACACTGGTCTTTCATTGCTTGAAATCTGCTTAAAGACATATTGACTCTTTGGAAGTAGGGGTGAGAACTGATTTAAGCTCTGAATTTTGCACTTTTTTTTGTGCGAAATCCGGCGAGTTTTGTATGGTGCTTCGTGCTTTTTTACTCATACAAGCCCATTAGAGGTACGCATTCGTACAGATAAGCAAGGCAGATACGGTTAGTTTCGCTACAAATATTGCCAACATGGAGTTGTTAGCGCTGTTGTGGAGAAAACTGACAATTCATATATTTATGTCCATTACAACAACAATACAGATGAAAGTCTTTCACTTTGTTTTGAAACATTTTGCCTGGAAAACTGATTTTTTTTCATGGTTCTATGGGAGCGTCAACATTAAGCCTTTCTATAAAGTGCCACTTCAGTACAATGTACGGCCCAGTAATCTACGTAATATTAAGCTATAATTAAAAGCATAACTTGAAGAATAGGTTAACCACAATAGGTTTTTAATTTAGTGGAAAAAGTGCTTCTATTTTCTTCATTCACCCTTGCAATGCTAACTGCACAGATATAAATCTCATCAGTTTTATTTGAAGCATTAAATCTCCGACGTTAGATTGCCAACTGTAATTGAATTAACTGTAATAAGAGAAAGTCGAGTGACTTCACACCACAAGTATTTTGTTTAAAAAAAAAAAAAATAAACTAATTAGCTTATGATTAAATTATTAATTCCTTTGTAACATTTATCTCATCAGTAAGTCTCTTGATCCATTTTTTCAGTATTTTCCCATTTTTCATTAAGAAAATAAGTTTCAACAATAAAAAATTTAATTAAGAAAAACAACTAAAGGAATTAATTTCCTTTCATTTTCTTTTTTTCTTTTAAATATTCATTGAAGCGAAAACTGTTTAGAATTAAGATATCGTCCATTTTCATTTAAAAGGATGAAAATCCTTTGAAGAAATATTCAAGTAAAAATATTCTATCGTCTTTCCACCCATCGCTATTTCTTATATTGTTTTGCTTTTCCTAAAGAAAAAAATAATATTAATAAAAGGGAATATTTTCTTCATCTAATTTGTTATGCTTTGTTTAGTTTTAATAAACTTTCGTTTAAAATGAAATTTTAATATTCGTAGAATCTGTGCCGGCGGCGTGCCACAGGGTAGCACACTTGGCCCACTCCTACTATACTATCTACATTGCGGACTTCCCTACCTTATCCCCGATGACATCGCCGAACTCTCTTCCCACCCTGATCTTACTAACGTCCTGTACATTCTCTTGAATTCACATTAGCCTAGAGCCAAAAATGGAAAATTAAACTTTAATTCAGGAAACATGTTCAATTAACATTTAAGTAAATGACAAATATAGACCTGCCAATCGCTATTAACATGCGGACAGATCCATTTCTAGTAGATACTTTACCTAGGAATCTATTCGGAACCCATACTTAAGATTTCAGAGAAAGAAAACAAACACTACGAACTACAACGGACCTAAATCCATCAAGATTGTGCAAAATAAACTCTTAACTTACAAAACTCTACTAAGCAGAATTTTATGGAGCTCCTCTAAATTATCCAACATAAACTTTCCTATCCAAACTATACAATCCAATTCAACGCACCATATGCCTACAATTGTTTCCTCCATCATAATCTCAACGTTCCCAATGTCAGTAAATAAATGCACACGCGATTTGTATAATAATCTAGCTAATCATCCGCCCCCCTATCGTCTAATCATCATCCATACCCTCTCTTTTGGACAATCTTCCATGTCATTTACATCCCTTGTGGCCTTATCGCTTTCCAATCTTCACCCCTAACACATATCAAATGAAGAAATCTAGTGAAGAAATTCTTACGAATTTTTTACGAATTCTTCCTACGGCTATTCCTTTTTGCTGTTACGCTATTCATACATATATACTCACACATAAAACGCATATATCATTCGCCAGAAAACATATTGCGAAATAATCCGAAAATCCGATACCACTGCTAGTTCTACTAATTAGCCGAGCCTCATTTTGCTATTGTTTGCCGTTATGTTTCAAACCGTTCAGATTTACGCCATCCTTCTGTAACTCCAACCCCTCCTCACCCTCCATACACAATCACTCTCTCTCCCCATAAAGTTTTCCATAACATACCCCCCCCCAAATATTCTTCGTCTGCCTCTTTCTTTTTTGGGGCCCTGTAGCTTTTTAGCTTTTTACATTTCTTTCGCCAACCTACTAGCTCCATTCTCCTTCATATGGCCGAACCACTTCCAAGTGCAGGCTTCATCTCCAAATTTTTTTCTCATTCCTTACTTTATCTCCGCTGGTACTTCTTCTACTTACCTAAATTAGCCAATCTGACCTGAACGCAACAATTTCCCTTACCCAGAGCAAAGTAAAAAAAGCATTTTCGATTCCTTCCGAGCATTCTTTGGACAGTTCCCTCCCTTAAAAAATTTCCTGAAAACCCTTTTTTTTATTAAAAAAAAAAATGTTTTACATAGAAGTGAGAAATATCTTTGTGAGGATTGCAAACAGACTAAAATTAAACAAAATCGATTATAAGTTTTTGACAAAATCGCAAAGAATTGAGGAAAAATCGATCAGTAATTAGACGTCAAACAGAGGTGTTTTGCTTGTTGCTGGTTCTGATCCCTATCATGACCTTGGATTTTTTTTTTTTTGTATGTTGATAAGAAATTTCAGGCAAGTTGGTTAACCGTCTCTTTCCACGGATCGGTGATTGGACCTAAAGCCTGTATGAACGAACAAGCATCCTTATGGAATACATGATTGGGTCGACAATTACTGAGATTTTATCCATCCCAGTGTGCTACTTTTTTATTTTAATTCCGATCGGTTTAGATTTTCTTATATCGTCAGAGTCTCTGAATATGAAAAGAAAATGAAAGATTCTCAGAATATGGGGGAAAAAAAGGTTTTAGCTGAGATTTAAGTATATGTGAACAAGATAAGTAATAATCGAAAAATCGCAGCATGTTCAAACTTGATATGCCATGTAGGAATCTCCAGCGGTTTCGAGCAGGAGTAAGGTTCGTCGAAATCCATCAATCGGAAGTGCGACTTCATCTATTTTTACTTCCCCCCCCCGTTATTCTCGATTTTTTTTTTCGTCGAAAACACTCGATTTTTCTTTAAACTTGACATACCAAGTAAACTACGTATCACTTTTATCTTAACATTTTGCTGGGAAAATTAATCATAATGGAATTTCGAAAGGCCGCAGCATTTATGTTTTCCTCTAAATTGTCTTTTCAGTGCACGGTCCCATTCACGAATAATATTAAGGGCATCAAAATAGTTTAGTAAACATTCCAGGTTTGAGGAAATTTGTGAAATAAAACTAAGAATCACTGAAAGAGAAAGTCGGGTGAGTGATTCACAGGAAATGTTTACTGATATTAATTGACAAATTATGTAAATTTAGTTTGTTTTTGTACATAAAAAAAGTGCATAAAAGAAAAATTACTTACATAATAATAGAAGGTATAAAGTTATTAGACGAACGATGGCCCCGAGCACAGTAAAGTGTACTTGGCGAAGGACTTAGCAGAAGATAATACAAATAGTGACGTCAGTGAAAGGGGATAGAGAGGGCACTCTGGTAAGGGGGAGGGTGTGTTAGGGAGGGTGGGTTTTTGAGTTGTTTGAAGATTGAAGGTTGAACTGGACTGGCGGAGTAGAGATGGGTCTAGAGATGGAGTGGTTGGATGATACTGGAGATAGGAGGAGGTGATGGGTTAGTGTTGAGATGTAGCTAACTCTGGGTATGTGTGTATGTGTGTGTGTGTGTGAGATGACGCTCTTGGAAGGTAGGTCGTCAAGGTGATCTCACGGGTCAGCTACCCTGGGATTAACTTCGCATATATATATATATAAACATCCAACACACACACGACACACACACACACACACACACACACACACACACACACATACTTGTATAAAGTGTATCAGTGCATACTATTACGCCTTCTATATTGATACAGTTTACATCCTTACTAGTATGCTGTTGTTTATATCAGGTACTGTTGAAATAATATACGAAAGGGGAATGACAGTAAGTTTGCGAAAGGCTTGTTTATAAAAAAAAAAGTCCAGAAAACTTGTATAAAGCATTAATAATATTTCCGGTTTATTTTGGAAAAGTAGGCGCTCTGATTCCCTCCTTTTGATAATAAACTTTTGTATTTTTTACGCACGTTTGTGAAAACTGGAGATCGTAAAGCATATAACTTTTCATGAGAACTGAGAATGGTTTAGTTTAGTTGATGGTAAAGCCTGCCTAAAGATAAATAGGGTTTATTTTAGTTTACTTTTACATTTTATTTTCTCTTCTTGAAACGTAAACACATTCAAGTACTACTTGCCTTGGATGGTAACCTATATATCTTTATAATATTATGTATGGAAGTTTAAGACTGAGCAAAAATTTACATTTATAAAGCTGTCAATTTCATACTTACATTAACTTACCAGAAATAAAAAAAAATCACGATGAATCACATTTTAAACATACAAGGCAGCTACATACATTTACATTACACACACTACACACTAATAATACATTTTTGCCTTGAAATAGATAATAAATTTATCGAAACGATGGCAAGAATTCATCTAGTTTTACTTCTGACCGAACCTCAGGAATTTTAGCAATATATACTCTAACGGACTAATAAACTTCCAAACATTAATATCTATCATTAGCATAAAATTGAATTATTTCATTTCTAATAAAACAAACGGAATTACATAATGGTATAATTTGTGATAAATTAAAAACCGAGGGAAAATGGAAATTAAAGGATACTGAACAACAAGCTGGCAGGTGAAACAGATTTACACGGCACAATGCTTGGCTTTTAGCAGCCAGTAGCAGTGGGTTACATTACAGTTTTACTACCCTGGAATATTAGAACTAAGGTATACTTAGAGTAGAGCGCTGGTACAGTCTAACTTTGTAATGGATTATATAATATAAATGGAAGTTTGTATGTTTCCATTCCAGTTGAAAGATTTTCTACAAATGTTGTTATGGAAAAAGTTTCTGAACATTTCCTTTATGCTTTTCATATTTTTTTTATATATTTTTACGATGTTTATTTCTTTTCACTTGAACATGTTTTCAACGATTGGTCTTTGTATATTTATGCATGGCTGTATGTGAATGAGTGAATAAATGTGAACAAAAGACTTGAAATTTGGGAGCTCAATCTTGATATTTTGAATGTACCAATGTGGACATTGGAAGTCAACCACGGAAGTTTCGGTCAAAATCCATCAACCGAAATTCCGACTTAATTGACTATTTTTATTTTTACAGCTTTTGCAAAGACTGTCTGGAAGAATTGATTTTTTTGGAGGATTCTAGATGGGGATAGATCTCAGTCTTGAGTCTAAAATCCTAGTCCAAAATATGGTTCTACTAAATATGTAAGTATAGAGAAAAAGTAAATATATTTAATCCCGGGTTTACGGTGCTGAATACTGCGTCTGATTGGCAGGGATTCAATCAGACTTTGCTGCATTCTTCCGTAACGATGATGGCCAACGCTGAGCTATGCACTGTAAAACCAACCGGCATCAACTGGCAATGCTGTTTACCTTAATATTATAGACCACACATTGAACCCCAATAGTAGACCATCTCTAGATCCCTCCAAAAATCCCAGTTTTCCTGGGGAAAAATATTTCAAATTAAAAATTATAGTGACAGACCTCTAGGTGAGTAAGCAAGGTTTAGAAAAAATTAGAGCCATTTTTGAGGAAATTGCAACCATTCAGTAAAATCGCACTCTCTGTTGATGACTTTTGACAGATCATGTGGTGGGTAATTCTTAAAAAAGAGAATATCAAGTTGCTGTTGCTTGCGATAAGTCTCATTTATTTTGTTAACATATCACACAGCCTCCCATCACATTAAACATATTTTTCATAATCCGGAGAATACCAATTTGACTCGATTACAATACTTCCTGTTACTAACAGCAAGAGGAAGTGAAAAACGATGAAAATTTAACGAAAACTTATAAAACCGTAATTTTATTCAGTAAGATTCCCTTATACAATATAAATTCTAAGGGGCGACTCTACTTCCTTTACTGAACAAGAGTTGTAAATACTCGCGCGCGCACACACACACATGCATAGGCACACACAAATATATCATTAATTCTAACATTATTGATTACCTCAGAGGAACCTCTCAACTGAAAAGAAGAACAAAGATAAATGAATCAGCAGTTCAGGCATTCTTAATGCCTAAGATAGGAATCAGATCGATTTGGATGATTTGGGCCGTAGCTTGCCGCCCCCAGCCACATTTATTGCACTCAACTAAACAGAATGGTCCGCTTATCTATCAACTTAACATACTTTCAATTGAACTTGAATAATAATGAATTGTTAGACTTGAACTTGCTTTTGTGTTTTACCTTTAATTTTACAGCAAAAGGTTTTAAACTGTATTGGTTACTGCATCACGTCGGGTAAACTGTATTGGTTAGTGCATCACGTCGGGTAAACTGTATTGGTCACGTCAAGTAAAAAAAAAAATCTAATAAGAAAGAAGAACTCTTACTCCAATTTTTTGTTGTTGTTTTTTTTCACGACTGGACCAATAGTATAACAAGCTAGTGTACATGATAAGTGACGTATAAAGGGCGTGAAATCTTGTTGGGAGATGGCTCCCAATGGAGATACTCCCCATATTTTAATAGCAATAAAAAACGCAACATAAAGTTAAATGGTGGCGAGGCCACCGGCGTTTTAGTAGTCCCCTGAGAGGGTTGTGTGGAATAGTAAGGGAAAAGAGTTTTTGGAATAAGGGGTTAGGACGGTTGGATATGGAGCCTTGGAATTTTTCGTAACGCGTTTTTATTAGCTGATGGACAAAGAGATCTGGAGGCCAGTGTGGAGGGTTAGGTTGGAAACATAGAACAGGGCATTAGTAATTCTTCTGAGGGTTTTGGATTGGCAAGATTAAATGCGATAGGAGTTGGAAAGCTTGGTTGAACCCCAGAACTGGCATCCGAATGTCCAGAGGGGCTTTATAATAGTGTTGTAGATAAGTGTGCTTTGTTTTGAAAGGAAAGGTTGGAGCGTCGATCAGATAGTTTGGACAGAAGTTTGTATAGTCTATTTAGTTGAAATATTTTTAATCTTGAGTGCAGGTTTCAAATGAGTCTTTTGTCTAGATAAAATTTAAAAATCGGACTTTGTCAGTTGTTGGTCCTATGAAGGAGGATGGGCGGGAGAGTAGCGCGTCAGAGGGTGAAGGGTATGATTTGCTTTAGGCAGGATTATGTTTATGCTCCACTGATAAGTTAGCCTTGTAGAGAGATGATATGGGATTGATTGTAGGGCATGGGATTTGGATCGGGATTTGGAGCAATAACACCCCTGTCACCAGGTTTCCGGCTGGGAAGGGATATCTGAAGTATAGAAGATATATAGGGGAGGAGCAAGGACACTGCTTTGGGGGCACCAGCAGGATGGGGAAGATAGAAGATCTGGAGGAGCCAAAACGAACCCATAATGGACGATCAGCTCATATATTTAGGATCTATTTTAGGATCACATAAATAAGTATCATATCCCACGTCACATATTCCAAGTAATACCATTTAATTAACTAATTTTATTTAACCTTGCCACGCGTACAATATTTAGTTGGGCCTGGCCATAAGAAAGGGTCAGTTATACCGCTATACCTGTCTTGCTGAGCGAACTTATGAGGAGCACCCTATGTCATAACTAACAAAACTTAAACTTTGCAGTTTAAATTAAACCAAACTAACAGACCCCAAAACAACTCATTAAAAAAATAAAAAAAATACACTTTTTTCTGTGTAGTGAAAATCCAAGTTTAAAGAAAATCGTTGGAGCCGTTAGCGAGACAATTCCAAAAAACTGAAAAAAAAAAAAATATTTAATAAAGCCGTATTTCCGGTTGATGAATTTTACCGAAACCTTCGTGTCAGACGCAGTGTTAGTATCCAGCTTCCTACGATTTTTCGTTTGAGATATTTTCATATTCACACACACACACACACACCCACACACACACACGTGCAGACCGTTCGGAATATAAGTAAACATATTTTCGCACTCAAAACATGTATTTCCGGTGAAACTCAATTTCAAAATTCTGGCGCAATCGCAATACTTTCATACTTGGTGTAAAAGAAAGTAAAAATATGTTCATTATCATTTCCAGTGGGGCAAATGGTCCAGACACTGCTCCAGACACCGTCTCTGCGAGTAACCCAGCCTTAACAATTCCAACAACATGGATATCACCCCAATACATTTAGGGCCTGCAATGGTTGTTGATGTTTACAGCTATTTGGGTGTAATATAACCATCCCAAACTGCAGTTTCACATAAACGTTTACAGACAACTGCATCCCATGTACAAACTTTGTTACCCCAATAGAAGTCATAATGAATTTTCTATGTAACAATGAATTTTGTCTTTGTAACAGTCCTTGTATACACCCTAAACTCTATTATACTCGTAACTATCTAACCTACCTCATTGCTAGTTAACTTTTAGCATGGTACATAGTCTATTAACAAAGTAACACAGTCAAGGGTGCGAGAGTGGTCAGGATTCAGACAAAAAATGAAGGAGCTAGTAGCGCAACCAGGCAGTTGCTGAGATCACCCATTTTCTTCCAAATAAACAGCGCGAACTGGCAAGGCTCTCCATGTCGCGACAGAGGTTTAGTTATTTGTTTTAATCATCCTCCTGCAAAGGTTTTTAAGTATTCAAGCAGTGTTGTCCCAAAACAACGCCCTTATTATTAATAGAGTTTAATGAATATATAATTAGTACAGACGAACAGCAACCTGTTTTGAATATATATATATATTAAGGGGGTGGGACTAAACTCTTATATAGAGGTTTCACCGAAAATACAAATACAAATATATATATATCGAGAGAGAGAGAGTGAGAGAGAGACCTTATATCTAGTACATAATTTATTTATGTACGGGTGTTTGTCTAAAGTAGATTGGAATAACTAACTAAGTTATGAATAAAATAAAACGTCTGTTAATATATTCGCGATATTACATGCTAGCTAGGTGTGCAAATATTTTTTCATTTTTGAACTGTGAAAAAGTTTTTTATTAACTTCTTCTTGTATGCTTTAAAGAAGTTTAATTTTCATTAAAAAAAACACGCCCCCCCTCCATTTGAAATTATTATTTCATTGTGAAGTTGTAACTCTTTTTTTTTTGTTTTTGTTTGTTTACCAACCACCGCCAACCGCTGGAATTGCATTCATTTTGGAAATATACCAGTTTTATTGAGGCAGGCCTCCAGAGGCCTTCAAATTATTATTACTTCCTCTTACTGCCTAATAATAGAAAGTATTGCAATTGTGTCAAATTTAGCCTATCGAGTTTTACCAGAAAATACAAATTCTGAGGTCCCCTGAGTCAGAAAAACTGTTGTTTTTTTTGTTTTTTTTTCTAGAAAATTGTCTTGTATGAATGTATGTATGTGAAAAGCTCAAAAATGAAAAATCGCAGAAACTTAACATTCTGTTTAGGTTTTGTTATCGTATCTGACAGGAAGTTATCTGTCAAAATTCCTCAACCGGAAGTACCACTACAATGAATGTTTTTTTCCTCAGTTTTTTGTGATTTCCCCAAAAACGGCTCCAACGATTTTCTTTAAACTTGCTATATCAACTACGCATATTAAGGAGCTACAACATTTGTTTGAAACATTTCTCTGGAAAAATTCATTTAAGGGTGCATTTGGTGCACGTGTGTGGGATATGTTTACCTCGTAAAGTGATATTTTAGTCTACTCGTATTATACGATTTGTTCATCTAGATAAATAGAATTATCCTGCCAAGATCTTCCAAATAGAAGTGATAAGCATTTATGTAGATATAGATTATTTACATAGATGTAATTGATATTTATATATATTAGATTGAGGTCTGTTGAGATTGGTAGCAAGCCTACGAAGATTCCTAAATGTAGATAGTATAGTTTTAAAAAAAATCGTTGGAGCGAGTTTTCAAGAACCATTTATTTATTAAAGGTACACTTCCGGATAGTGGATTTCGGCTTAAACCTTCCTATTAGATGCGATATTGGTATCTCGAAACGGAATAATAAGTTCGAGCGTCTTGCATTTTTTAAATCTTTTCTACAAACTCACACACACTGACAGACAGACACAGTTTCTAGGGTGGATATAACTTCAGGCGACTTGTCGCTATTTTCTCGAAAACGGCTGCAAAAGAATTTTCTTGAAACTTGATATACATACTGCACTATATACATACTAATATATAAATCTGTTACTTTTATTTCAAACATTTTTCCGGGGAAATTTGAGTGTACCAACAACTGGTGGGAGATAAGGAAAATAAATATTTCGAATGAATACTGATTTAAAAGAAAATTTGCAATCAGAAATGTGGAAAGTATGTGAGTGTTTCACAGCAAATTTCTTTTCTACGGCTTTGCTATTAGGCCAAATCGATCGAGTCCATTGCGAAGGAAATGTGAATTTACAACAATGAAAATGTTGAAATTATTCAAAAATATGGAATTCTAAAAAGTAACATTATTATGAATCTCTTAATAACTAGGTAATTTAATACTTAGTGAACGTGTTAAGTGGGAATTGAATATTCATAACTGTTCACAGTACGTATGTAACACCTGATGATAGCTTCTGTTCTTACTACATGATAGTGTTCGTATGTATTCCCTATTTATTTAGTTCGAGTAATATCGTTCGAATATTATTGAGATATCATCGGCAATATTTCTTTTGAGCCTCCCTGAATACAAAAAAAAAAATCTGGTGTGAAACACTCACACAACTTTCTCTTACTCCAGTACTCAAAATTATAATTGACAAATTTTATAGTTAGTGTACCAAATTTAATGAAATTCGTCGAAAAGTGAAAACACTGTCCAGTAAACTGTCCGGTTTACTAATTTCCTTGAAACTCGGAATTTGGGTCATATATTAATTTCTAGGATGACAGAATTGTATAATCAACTGTGATAGCATTTTAAAGAAAAACATAACCCCCCTCCCCCAAAAGTCCCCTTAAATGAATTTATCAGGGGAAAAGTTTCAAATAAAAGTTGTAGCTCTTTATATGTATAGTTAACAACGCTGGTTTAAAGAAAATCGTTGGAGCCATTTTCGAGAAAATACCAGAAAACTGAAAATTATATTTCAGTAAAAACGCACTTCCGGTTATCTATTTTTTTTTCAAACTCGGAATTTCAACAACATATTTAATTCTAATTAACATTATTTAGATGACAGAATTGTCTAATATACTGAAACAGCAGTTAAGATGAAAACCTAACCCCCACCCCTCCCCCAGAAGTGCCCTTAAATGAATTTTCCTGGAGAAATGTTTCAAATAAAAGTTGTAGCTCTTTGTATGTGTAGTTGATATAGCAAGTTTAAAGAAAATCTTCGGAGCCATTTTTGAGAAAATTGCAAAAACGTAAAAAAAACAACTAGTAAAGTGGTACTTCCGGTTGAGGAATATTGACACATAACGCACCGTCAGATCCCATGGTGATACCTAAACGTAATATCAAGTTTGAACTTTCTACGATTTTTCGTTTTTGAGCTATGCTGTTCACATACATACACACACACAGACACACACACACACACACACACACCACAACACCACATAGACCATTCGCTAAAAACCACTTTTTTGGACTCAGGGGACCTCAAAACGGATATTTCCGGTGAAAACTCGATATCGAAAATTTGACACGATTACAATACTTCCTCTTACTAGGAGTAAGAGAAAGTAAAAATCTGGTGTGAAACACGCGCAGTACTTTCCTCTTACAGCTTTTAATACAATTGTATATAAAACGACAATTTTTCTTTAAACTCAGATTTCACTTATTTGTCATTACATAAATAAAGTGATTGGGAAGGGGGGACAGGTGAGAATGATGATTACATTATGGCTCGGTAGAGCGCTCTACAAACAATACACCTACGATAATGCCACAAATTCTGCATAACATTCTAAAACGAATTTTTCAGGAAAATGTTTCAAATTACACTGATATCTATCTATGCGAAAACCTATTCTGCATAATTGCATTTCTTTCAAATTTCTCGATCTATAAATCGATTTTCTTCAAATTTGGAATTCTATGCTTTGCTATGCTTCCAATGTGTGTTAATATTATGTAGGTGGTAAAACTAAATATTACACTGAAGTGGTATTTTAGAATTAAGCATAACTCTACTGTTACCCCGGAACCCTGAAAAATCCATTTTCCCTGGAAAATGTTGCAAATAAAAGGGATAGGGAATTTCGTATACAAATGTGTGTAGTTACTATACGAAATTTAAAGAAAATCATTCGAGCCGTTTTGAGAAAAATCACGAAAAAATGAAAAACAAGATATTCAGTAAAGTCGCACGTCTGGTTGATTGGATTTTGCCCTAAATCTTCGTATCTGATACGGTGTTAGTGCCTAAATAGAATACCAACATTCAGCTTCCTACGACTTTTCAATTTTTTCCATCTCAATCCGACATTAAGGTTTCCGTAAAAATCCATGAACCGGAAGTATAAAATTTAACGGAGGTTTGTTGAGCATTTCTAGATAATCTGCATAATAAGACGATTTACGATAAACTTTGGATACTTATTACTCATATACGTGAATGCCTATCACTTTTATTTGAAACTTTTTACTATTTAGGAAGATTGATTTGTGAGGAGTAGCGTCCAGTTGTAACGCTGTTTCTCTCTAAAGGGTCACTACTTCAGAACCATGTCAAAGCCTGATGTTATCCCTCCCCCTCCCTCCCAAACACTCCTAAAATAAATTTTCCTGGAATAATGTTGCAACTCTGTGTGTGTAGTAGGTAGCGCTAGCTGAAAGAAAATCGTTGCTTGTTTGCGAGAAAATCGCGAAAAAACACATTCACTAAAGTGGCATTTCCGGTTAATGCATTTTGACAAAATCCTTCGGGTCGGATGAATGCGCGCGCAAACAGAGAGTGAGGCAGGAGAGAGGGAGAGAGACCCATTTCTAAAAACCACTCTTGCTTTATCCACATGACCTCAAAATCATGCATTTCCGGTTATTTCGGTATCGAAAATTTGATTCGATCGTAATACTTCCGTGTCAGCTGTGAGAGAAAATAATAAGCTACAGTACATATAAATTTGTCCAAGCGAACTAAATGGATGTTGAGAGTGCTGCAATAAAGTGGTTCTTTTTTATCAGCCAGTGACTGAGGACAGAGAGCGGAAGTACCGTAACATCTTCTAGAAGACAGAGTTCCTTTTAGTCCTTTGTAATATATTGAGAGATAGGTGAATACAATATCCAGTGACATGATATATAATCTGGCCATTTCATTTCTACTGCCTGCGACATTCCTTTTTCTTACGTTCTTACAACTAAACCAATATAATACAGGCTGTCTCTTTTTTAGGTTAAAGTATGTTTAACATTCACACTACTTTCACTTACTGTTATGTTCAAGTCGGAATGTTCTACGAAATTATCGGATAAGCCTAATCCCCACCCCCACCCCCCACCGGAGATAAAATTGTTTATAATGTTGATATATTTCTACCGAAAACGTTGAAAACTCAGCTCCTTTAGAAAACTTAAAAAAATCGATGTTTACTCCTTCTTGGTAAGAGGAAGTATTGCGATCGTATTAGATAGATAGGTAAGTCTTTATTAATAATTTTTATAAGATTACAAAAACTTAACATGTAAATGCATAAAGACAGACTCATTGGCCTAGGCCAGTGATGGCGAGCCTTTTGAGCTCGGTGTGTCAAAATTTTGAAAAATAGAAACATAATTCTCGTGGCGTGTCACTCATCAAGTTAATTATTTGTTTAATGCCATTTAAAATACAAAAGCCAAAATTATGAAACCAATAGTTTACATTTAGAGACTTGTCTTACATATTTCATTGACACTTAACATACAAAATCAAGTAATATATATATAAAATATAATTGAACAAAAACAGAAAAACAATATAAATTTATACAATTAGAAAATAAATATATATGAAAAATTAGTGACTTTTTTGGTGTGGTGGTTGGTTCCGCAGAGCTGGAAAGCATCAGAGACATTTTCCGTGGTAGCCTGCTTCATTTTGTGGTCATCGACCGGTTTCGGGCGTTCGCCCATCTTCAGGATGCGTTTTTCAGACAGTGCGACAACACAGACTTGTACAGAGCAAACTTGAGTGTGAAAACTAAGTTTGCTCTGTGCATGTCGGTGTTGTCACACTGTCTGAAAAACGCATCCTGAAGATGGGCGAACGCCCGAAACCGGTCGATGACTATAAAATGAAGCAGGAGGCTACCGCGGAAAATGTCTCTGATGACTTTTTTGGTGCTGAAGTTTGTCTGCTAAATCTTCTATTTCGGGTTTATACTTGGTACATTTCAAGGCCAAGCAAGCGCCACTGACTTCATCTGTTAACCGATTCCGTTTGTTTGTCTTAATATTATTTAATGCTGAGAACAATGTCTCACAAAAATATGTGGATGAAAAAATTGTTAGCAAAACAACTAAAGGAGATCTCGAGGAGCGGTCAATAAAATGTACACTTTTTTTTAAATCTTTTCCAACGTTTCGACAAATTTATTGTCTTTTTCAGGGATAAAATTAAAAAAAATGTTAATCGGTATTTATAATTTCCATGAAACAAACTAAACACAAAATATGTAGTAAACAGAGAGAGTTGCTAACTATATGAGCTACATTATCAGAAAAAAAAGATTTTTTTGATTATGAAATTTTTTATCTTTGAAGACGCGTGTCACCAAAAATGAGCTCGCGTGTCAGCACTGACACGCGTGTCATAGATTCGCCATCACTGGCCTAGGCCGTCTGAAGAGTCTTATTAATTTAACTTAAAAGAAACCAAAATATATCTCAGACTAAATGCATAATAAAATAAATAAATGAAAAACTAAAAATAATTTATGCCTCTGTTATAATATAAAGTAAATAATTAATATTAGTAAAAAAAATTTAATAAATTATTTCTTTAATAATAAATTCAATATTTTACAGTATTTTACCAACATTGACCAATTTTTCCTATTTAAAAATTCCAATATAATTTCTTTACTTATATTAGCTGTTTAAATATTTTCTTGCTTAAATCATGATATTTAGGGCAAACAAGGAGGAATTGATAAAGATCTTCTTTTTCTTGCAAATTACAAACAGGACAGACTAAAATAACTTCTTCAGATTCATTATCAATAAAAGGTTTATAACTTAAAAGTAAAAGTTCACTTCTAAGTTTAAATATTAATATTTTACTAGAAAGAGGCAGAGTATTATATAGATAATTATTTTGTACCAAATTATAACATAATTCCCTACCCAACATATAATTATTTGCATCCTTAATTTCATCCATATAAATTTATTATTGTAATGCTCACTTAATGTTTTTCTAATTAACAATAACTTTTTGTCCCACAGCTGAATATTATGGATATTTATTGGCGGTCCGAAACTGTATTTCAAAATGTAATCATTAATTTCACGGATCCAGAACATGTTTCTTTTAATAATTTCTAATGCTAATATTTTTGGCAACCTTGAGTCGGGCATATTTAACACTTTAACGATATACTAATGGTGCAGCTTCATTGTATATAATTATGTCGGCCTGGTACCGGTTTCAATATGAATAAATGAAATTCGGGCATAATTGGGCAGCCTAAATAATCTTTTGACAAAATATCTAAATAATTTTTCCACATCCTCATACCATCCACCTCCCCAAACCTGAGCTCCGTAGCACAAAACAGAAAGACTTACACTGCTGAACACTCTCTACTTCGCACCAAATGAAACCGTGTTACTTTCCATTAGTTGACACCATACTGAGTTTAGACCACCTTTTGATTTTTTAAGTTTCTCTTTATGATTTTCGATAGCTTTGGAGTTAAAAGTACACCCAGATATATATATATTTATTACCGATTTCAATTTGCTCATTTTCATAAATCCATTTTTCTTTCTTTGACTACTTTCCGCTATTACTATTTCCGCCAATATAACTATTTTTGATTTCTGTAGGTTAATTTTCAAGTTCCAGGTTTCAACATAATTCCGCAAAGAATCAATCATACGTTGCAAAGCGCACGGTTCTGCATCCGCATCGTATTAAATGTCATTGCGATCGTATTAAATTATCAATTTCGCATTTTCATAGAAATACATGTTTTGAGCTCTTCTCAGTGCGAAAACAATATTTTCTGCGAATAGTCTGCGTGTGTGTATGAACGAAATTCTCAGAAAGTTAAAAATTTGTTTGGAATTCATCAACCGGAAATGCGATGTTACTGAATTTTGTTTTCCACCTTATCGCGATTTCTAGAAAACGACTCCAACGATTTTCTTTAAATTTTCTTCAGTATCTACACACATTAATGTCATTTTGATTTGAAACATTTTCCCGGGAAAATTGATTTTTTGGGAGGTTGGTGGGGGACTTTCTCTAAAGTACCACTTCAGTACAATGTATAGTTCTGTCACCTAAATCATATAAACATATATTTTAAAAACATTGCTATAATTCCAAATTTGATGAAAGTCGGTTAACAAGAAGTTATATTTAGGTAATTCCGAGGAATCTGAGGCGTTATAATTCAAGTGCGGTGTATTCATTCTTTATTTCAACTCGTTTGGTAGCCTGACCCCCCCCCAACACATACACACACACACACTGTAATGTTCTGGAGAAATGAGCAAAATTTGAAGATTATAGAAAATTTGTCATTTTAATATATATAACTGTATTAAGAGGAGTAAGAGTGTGAACGTTTGTGAAACACGTATTTCCGGTGAAGACCAACTTAATTACGAAAATTTGTCTCAACAGTTCCTGTTGTTATAGCAACAATTTTGGTCGGTTTATTTTTATAAATATTAATATATTAAATTAGAAAAACACCTCCATAATAATTTGTTATTTACTAACTACCTTTCTATTAAAATTAATTAAACATAATTAATGAAGTGAGAGTTGGGAAGGGGAATGCATGTTCGCCTGTAGATGACATGATGTGGTTTAAAACTATAGCTCCCTGAATGTTCAACAGTGTTATACGGGGTTCAGAACTCCCTCTATGCCCTCCTATTGATCGTCAACACCTGTTGTAGTTGTTATTATTACTGTTGTTGCAGACGGTGTTATTAGTGTTGACCTCTTCAATACTGGGGAATACATATATATATATAAAACTGCAACCCCTCCCCTCCTTTCTGTATCAGCTTTCCATAGAATCTTTCTCTCTCACTCTCGCTCTACCTCCCACTTAGCTCTGATATTGCTCACTACCAAATTGAGCTTCTTGTTTATAACAGAGTAGTGAGTGATAGAGTTAGTGGAGAATGGAGTTGTGGATATTACCAGAGTACCAACAGCAGACAAATTAGATTTACCATTCCACAATGGAGTTGGGTCTCTACTCAGGCGGTGAGAAACATCAAGTTAGAGAAGACATCCAAGTACTCTATACAGAGAGGATATATCTGCGCAAACTCTTCTCCCAGGCTAAAACTATTTCTCGCTAACAATAACACAGCATCATATAACCAGCTCACTTCATTGTATCTTCACTATTCCTGCAAATCCATGACATTATCTTAGTTATTACAATAGCGGAGGGAAATCTGTTATTTCTAATAATACTGTCACCCCTGTAATCTTAGGAACAGCAAGAAGAAGCAGAGTTGCATCTTGACAGATTAATTAAATTTAAGTATGGCGCCATCTCCCACCATCATTATATCACTGAAGCTATAATGACAGAGGTAACCACGACTAACCCAAAGAACAACACTTATATTAATTCTCCGTGTAGGATTTGATTGGTGATGATGTTGATGATAAGCGAATACTCTGCCCTTGTAGTTACAAATTACATGTGCACAAGTTACTAAGGAGAGGAGATGTTTGTTGATAGCGTGCTTGGAATGGCAGCGTGTAGCTAGTTTTTATCTTCTTTTTTTTTGGCGCACCACCGACTACTTTGGCCATTAGCACTTATTCATTATTTTCTTTCACGATCCGCGACTTCACGAGCTGGGAATGGCACATCTTTATCCTACTTGGCATCCACACATAGTACTTTGCCTAGCACCATAAGGTGAAGTACTAGGTTATAGTGATACTCTCCACACATCCCCTCTTATATTATCAAGCCAGTCGACGAGGAGAAGTATAGAATATAGTTTCTGCCATCCCTTATCCCACAAGAATTTGTACATTTAGGCAAAACCAAAAGCATTTCTGTACCTATTTATTGCATTATATACACGTATATATATAAATGCTAAATGCCACTAAACAAGTCACTGCCGCACACTTCTCGGCAAATTGTCAGATATATAGAGTATGGGTTGACATACTTCAGCCTGAATGTATATAATGGAAAAGATATGTCAAAACTAAATTTTAATTAAATACAATTGAATACTAACTGGTAACTCCTCGTTCCAGATCTTCGTAGAAAGCATGGTGTGCCAAAAAGGAGAGCACAGACGCTGGCAACCTTGCCATCATTTCCAAACGTTTCAGTCGAGCACATATTAAGTCAACATCTTTGCTCGTTCTTTCACTTGGCCTGGAAAAACAATAAAAATAATTAACAAAATTTCACTAATTTAGTATATTGAACAAATTGTCTGATACCATGATTTGGATTCATACTACTAAACAGATGCATTATTATTTATCACCTTTAAACTCTCTACAACAGTTCTACAACTCTCTACAATAGTTCTTTGTCAAATATTTTCTAATTAGTAAAATATTAGCCCCAAAAATTAAATCACTTTTGTTTAAAACTTTGTTATGAGAAATTCATTTAAAGAAGTTTTGGGGAGTCGGGAGGAATTTATGCTTGCCCCAAAAAAGTCATTTTATGTGTTCGGTCGCGGCGCCTTTGAGGCTTAAATTTCATTCTGTCTCTTTACATTTCTATTTTTTATTACCCTGTTTATTGGTGTTTGCACTTTAATCCCTTTCCATTTCCAAACTATAATTTTCTGTTTCTTCTTTCATCTTCCACCGCGTTCTCACGCTTCCCCGCATTTTTCCCTCTCTTTCTATCTTGGTGGTGGGATTGCCGGCGCTTTCATCTTCGGACTTCGCGCGTTATTTCCGTTTCCCACACGCTTCAACCTTCTTTATTCCTCAAAATTACTTCACTTGACTTCTGTATCTCGCCTGGTTAACAGTGTTTGTGCCGTTCTCTTCTCTGTCGCCCATCTAGCTCCCCTCAGTTTTACCGCTTCTTCTTCTGTGGCGTGCTGTTAATTTCGTCTTTAAACTTTGTGTCGCCTTATACGCGCCTGTTCGCCGTGGTAATTATTAACTTGACTCTTCGGTGATTGCCAAGACTCATCCCTCCGCGCCAGCATCTTCACGAGGCTATCTCATTGCAAGTTAGTGGACTCGCCAGCACCTGCCGCTTCAACCACGGCATCATACGCTTCTGAAGAAGCCTTCTAATCCTTCTACGCTCACCTGAGTTCCTTTCTATCGC
>JAAEAF010012044.1:0-24713 GCA_011037195.1 Triatoma infestans | reverse complement strand
CGGTTTCGGGCGTACGCCCATCATCAGGATGCTTTTATTAAATGTGTGATAACATAATTTGCACAGAGCAGATTTCGTCAATACATTGGTCTTAAATGTTTTTGTTACGGCTCTTAACTAGGTTAAGAGGGCTGTTGGTACTTGAGTGGAGAAAAAATGAGCGAACACGAAAATGATGATTGGGGGAACGCCCGAAACCGGTCGATGACCACAAAAAGAAGCAGGATATCACGGAAAATATCTCTGATGCTTTCCAGCTCTGCGGAACCAACCACAACAACGTGTATAAACTAAATTTGCTTTGTGCAAGTCTGTGTTATCGCACTGTTTTAACAAAACATCCTGATGATAGGCGAACACTAGAAACGGTCGATGACTATAAAATGAAGCAGCCAATCATGGAGATATCTCTGATTCATTTAAAACATTGGTTTATTATTATTTTAAATTTTACTATATGCAGCCCCTTTGAAAATACCGCCTGAAACAATCGCTTCAATGTTTCACCCAACGTGCAGTTTCTGTATAGCATTAGTCACAGATTTTAGAAATAAAGTCACCAAAGTAATTTCAAAAGTAGGTCAGCCATTTCTTTTTCTTTCTTTTCTTTTTGTAATCAAAATTCACTAAATCTTTTGCGTTGGCAATTGGCGAATGAAATTGGTAGCATTACTTAAACAAGAATTTAGAAAATTAAAATTAGGGCGCATTTCGCTTAATCAAAATCATTTTAAATTCCACCAAACATTAGTTTTACATTGATGTGTTGTTGTTAGGGGGCGGGTGTTGGTGTAGTCGTTATGAGCGTGGACTTGTAAGTGGGAGGACCCCAGTTCGAGTCCAGCGTATAACTGCTAAATTTTATATTTGTTTAAAAAATGTTAATAGTATAAGTAGGGTTCCGCCCCCCGTACACGACACCTAATTTGGTAGTTGGACGTTAAGCCCGCCTGAAAAAATAGGCATTACTTTACTTTACTTTACATTGGTGTGTTGTTGTTGTAGTGTCAGTCTATCTCTGGCACTGGGTTTAAGAGAACGATTCCTGAAACAAGTGTTCTGGCTTGAATGTCTGCCATAGACTGTTCTTGAAGGAATGTCTTCTAATTGTTCGTTCAAATCTTCCTCTGTGAGAAAAAGGGGTAGACAATGCTAACAAAGTTCATGAACTCTTCCTGTAACTGTACTTCTTCTACCTGTGTTAACCTTTTGCCAACAAGCTCGCATTATTCTCATAATTTTCTTCAATTAAAATAGATATAATTTCTTGCATCCATCCCATTATCAATGTTTAAATTAAACCAATGCGGACGGACAAAGTTTGAGCAGGTGAGGAAAGAAAAGTATTAAGAAGAATATTTGGACCTGTAAGGACGCAAGATGGCTATAAAGTCAGGATGAATTGAGAAATCACAGAATTGTTCGGTGAGTCAGATACCAGTAGCCTTTAAAGGCGGATAGGTTGCGATGGCTGGGACATTTTTGCAAAGGATGAAGGGGAGATGAGAGGGCTACCAAGAAAGCAATGTATGGAAACGCTGATGGGAAAAGGTTGAAGGGTAGGCCTAGACTGAAATGTTTCATGGATGTGCCGGGCTATTTGGAAGCCCTTCGCCAGCAAAGATGGAGTACGTCGGCAAGGGATAGACAGAGGTGGAGAGCTGTGGTGACTGAGGCTCAGGTTCTTCATGGACTGTTATAGACTTTGAATGAGTAAGTGAAACATTAGTGAAGATTTGTTGTGACGCAATCAGCTAATAAACAAAATAAAAAAATGGACGCTAATTACAATATCATGAGGTTTGTTTAATTTAAGGAATCTCTATAGCTTCGTTTAGTACGCCATCTTGTCAATAATATTCAAGATATTAAATAAAAAATAAAAAAATCTGTTGTGAAACACTCACACAACTTTTTCTAACTGCAGTTTATATAGTTTTATAATGGACGAACTTTCGTCAAATTTCTAATTTTTATTACTTAATGTTTATTTGTCTTCTATTATATCCATAGAGTCTAAATTTTATTAAAAATTACCTTTTTGAGAAAAGCTGATATGAACTCTCTGTATTTATAGTTAGTATAACCAAATTTAATGAAATCCATCGTTGTTTTTATGAAGAAAATCGTAGGAAACTAAACAAATTATTCAATAAAAACGCACATCCGGTGAATCTATTTTCTTCAAACTCCCAATTTTGGCAACAAACATATTTAATATTAAGAAAATACAAAGTAAAATTGTATAATAAACTAAAATGGCACTTTTAACTTTAGTGGAAAACATAAAACCTACCCCTCCACTTAAACGTTCCCTTAAATGAATTTTTCTAGTGTTATTTTCCAAATAAAAGTTGTAGGTAGCTCTTTATATGTGTAGTTGTTATAATAAGTTTAAAGAAAATCATTATCGTTTTGGAAAAAACATTGCTAAAACTTACAAATCAATTCAGTAAAGTAATACTTCCCAGTTGAGAAATTTTGACAGGTAGCATTCGGCCGGATCCTTTCAGTGATACTTAAACGGAATTATCAAGTTTGAACTTTTTGTAATTCTTAATTTTTAAGCTATGCGACACACATATACAGATCATTTTCTAAAAAAAAAAAAAAAACACTTTTTCTGTCTCAGGGGACCTCAAAACGTTTATTTCCTGTGAAAACTCAATATCGAAAATTTGACACGATTACAATACTTCCTCTTCTTACTAGGAGTAAGAAGCAACTGTCACAAATTTTGTTCTCTATCTAATATACTAACAAACTGTAGGGGTAGTGAACCCCTCATCCACTCTAGCGGAGAGAAACAGCCTCTCTCGCACAGAGAGGAGAGGTTCGGCAAGTGGATATATATATATGAGAGAGAGACAGTCAAGGAGAATTCTGTTCAATTCAGTCTAACACATCAGACATCATTCTGTTGGTTCACACTCCGTATATATCATTTAGCCACGTCAGTCTGTCAGTTCAGTTCAGTTCTAAATTCTAAAGTGTAAAGTCCCTGGCAGTCAGTTATATAATATATATTTATATCAATTATATATCTTAAACCAATCTTAAGGTGTTTATCTATCAACAACCAACATCTCCTCACAACACCCTTACAAAACTTACATACAAATTTACAACACAAAAACATAAAGTAGTTTTGAAGTTGTGACATCCAGTACTGAAATATGAACGCGGTAGCAAGATATAGTATATAATGCGGGTTATTTAAAGGTCACAGTTTCTTTTTAGTAACTTCAAAACATTTAGATTATATTTAGAATCAAAACGTCATTTAATTGACGTCTTATTTTGGAAATAAGTATCATAGTTTTAGAGTGATCACATTTTCTACGTTCTTGAAGAAAAATGATAAAACTAAATGATGCGACACTCCATGCCAAGGCAAGCAACTGTTCAAACAGTGCTGAAGTAATCAAAAATCCTCATTTGGCGCACTATGATAAAACTTTGTGTGTGTGGGTGTGTGTGTGTGTGTGACGACAAGTGGTTTATAGTATAGCACGTGTTCACGTTGTACTTGTGTGGCCACACGCATTCATTCTTTAAAAGATATCCCAAAAATAACTATATTTTTCATTGAGGTAACATTTTTTTTTAATTTATTTTTTTTATTTCGGAGATTATATCCGTAATAGCATGCTTATGTGTGCTTCTTATCCTTATTTCTGACTATTTGCTTTTCCTCTATCATCAAATTTCTGTAAAGAGTTGTTGACGTCCACATTTACTGTTAGTGTCACATTATTAAGAAACTTTAAATGTGTAAGTCAAAATCTCTACAACTCTATAGCAAAATTTGATTGAATCAGTTTCTGATCAAAAAAAAAAAGAAGCAGTTCTCAAAAACCATCAGAAATATGCAAAAAAAAAAGCATCATGATATAAGCAGAGATTGAATGTAAGAGTTATTTTTAAAAAGTAAAAATTAATTCGTGTTATTAGGTCCTCTTTAACTATTAACTAATTTTAAATTAAATTTCGCAAATACGTAATTTGGAACTTTATGAGTTAATAAATGTTATTTTTATATCGATTTTTATATAAAAGTAAAAAAAATTAATCGTTAACATTTTTCTTATTTCAATTAAAATTAGTTATCACCCTTTGAGAGATTTCTGTTTTAGTCAGAAATGAGAGTAATCCTGTGATTTTTTTTATTGTTTCTCACATAAAATAAAAATTGTGTCTGATAATCGGTATGTTTTATGTAGGGGTTTTGGTGAAACCCCCACCACCTCATCCACTCTAGCGGAGAGAAACAGCCCCTCTCGCACAGAGAGGAGAGGCTCGGCCAGTATATATATATATAGAGATAGACAGTCAGAGATCATTCTGTGAATTCAGTTTTACACATCAGACATCATTCTGTTGATTTACATATCAGTTTAATATCACTCCGTACATATCATTTTAGCCAAGTCAGTCTGTCAGTTCAGTTCAGTTCAGTTCTAAACTCTACAGTGTAAAGTCCTTGGCAGTCAGTCACATACATATATATCAAATTTTATATCTATTATACCTATCTTAAAGTGTTATTATCACATCAAGCATCTACAACCAACATCTCCTCACAACACCCTTACATTTACTATGAGAACTTTTGCTACTACGCAATTGTAAATAAACAATAGATAAATTCATATTCAATAAAATTCAAATTGAATGACATACGGTATAAACTATCGTCTACACATTTAGAGGAGATAACTGTTTTGAAATTAAATTCTTCATAAGTTTTTTTTATTTAATTTTAGTTAATTAATTAATTATGTATTATTTATTTTTTGGCAATATTTACAATTCATATATGAAAGAAAAAGAACTCTAGATAAAAATATTTGTACTGACATAGCAACAACGGCTGTCTGTCAGGAGTGCTGTTAATACAACAAAAAAATAAGAAAATAAAAGAAAAAGAAAGTTTACTTAAGAAAATAAAAATTTAAATCAACAAAAAGAAGGAAAACTGTAAATAAATTCTATATAAGAGAAAAAATAATTAACAAATACATTTTTTGTTTATTTTACATTTTAAATTTTTTATTTTAGCTTCGTTTAGGTATGTGGTCAGAGCTGCCCAATCTGCACTATTCAACCATGCTATCATTAAGGTTCCTCGTTAAGATGAGGCCACCCAAGCACCTTTTCCTTATTCCCTGAAGAACCCTACAGCGACCAAAGAAATGGTACTCATCCTCGTCCTCACGAAGGTTACACAAAGAGCAAAAGTAGTCTTTACCCTGGATGAAAGGTTTATAATTTAAATTAATAAGTTCTCCTCTTATTTTAAATATATTCCTAATATTCGAAGACACGCATACCCAAATTTATATAGGATTAAAATTATAGGAATTTTTTTTTTTTTTTGAGGAAGCGTCAGTTCCTCCCACCTCCGGGCACTAGCCTGGATTCACCGGTCACGGCACTTCATCAGAGCTAGGCTAAAACTTGCCCGCTAAGGGGCTCCTCCTGTTCTAAAAAATAGGTCTAGCTCCGAGCCAGGTCGATCCTCTTCTGACGGAGGACCTCCCTGGCAAATGCCGCGACCAGCCTCCAGGCCACTTCGCTCGTCAGCATTGCCCCGACCACACTGTCGGGGGTCAGCCGACCCACCCTTTCTTCCAAGGCAACCCTATCTCTCTCCCACCTCCCACACCCGAAGTAGGTGTGGCAGGCGTCATCGCTTACCCCGCCACCGTAGAGGCAATCACCCAATTCCCTTTTGCCAACAAGCTCGCATTATTCTCACAATTTTCTTCAATTAAAATAGTTATAATTTCTTGCATCCATCCCATTATTAATGTTTAAATTAAACCAATGCGGACGAACAAAGTTTGTGCAGGTGAGGAAAGAAAAGTATTAAGAAGAATATTTGGACCTGTAAGGACGCAAGATGGCTATAAAGTCAGGATGAATTGAGAAATCTCAGAATTGTTCGGTGAGTCAGATACCAGTAGCCTTTAAAGGCGGATAGGTTGCGATGGCTGGGACATTTTTGCACAGGATGAAGTGGAGATGAGAGGGCTACCAAGAAAGCAATGTATGGAAACGCTGATGGGAAAAGGTTGAAAGGTAGGCCTAGACTGAAATGTTTCATGGATGTGCCGGGCTATTTGGAAGCCCTTCGCCAGCAAAGATGGAGTACGTCGGCAAGGGATAGACAGAGTGGAGAGCTGTGGTGACTGAGGCTCAGGTTCTTCATGGACTGTTATAGACTTTGAATGAGTGAGTGAAACATTAGTGAAGATTTGTTGTGACGCAACCAGCTAATAAACAAAATAAAAAATGGACGCTAATTACAATGTCATGAGGTTTGTTTAATTTAAGGAATCTCTATAGCTTCGTTTAGTACGCCAATCTTGATATATTCGCTTACCCCGCAACCGTAGAGGCAATCACCCAATTCCCGGATCCTCATCCTGTGGAGGTAGGACCCGAAGCATCCGTGGCCACTGAGGAGAAATTATAGGAATAGTCATAATAAGAAGGCGTCTGTTCAAAAAACAATCAATGTTTAATTAAATTCTGAATACACACATAGCGAGACTTGTATATAATTATTACTTTACAATCTTTATAGATAGCTAACAACTTTTGGTTATAAAAACAAAACACACAGCACTTCTTTAATTCACATAATATTTAACAACTTAACCTTTTTTCATCTTTCTCACATCATAAAGTGGATATAACCTTCATTGTTCCCTCTCTAGGTGGCAACACTGCCAAAGTCGGCCCCCTCACTCAAATATTCATCCCCACATTTATATAATCTACATCCGGGGAAAGCTGCCAGTAAATGTTATGAAATACCCCTTTCAAAGCTTTATCTCGGTAAACCGACCGACAACCAACGGTTAGACTACTTTACAGGGTATTCAGCTCCTTCCTCTATTGCTCTATGGACACGAAAACTTGCCCAAATTCACAATTAATTTGTTTAGACCAATTGATCCAATCATTAAACTACAAAATTTTCTTTTGGATTACTTCCTGAGCTATCAATTTTGATAAGTCGGAAATCTTCAAAATTTAAGGTCTTTAACACGTAGTTAAAATGAAGAGTGAAAGTGAAGACGTGGTTAGGCAAACATTTGGTCTCTAGGTAGATCATATAGTTAGGAGTATTTTTTGAAAGTATTCTTTAATTATGTATTTTTCAATAATAGGTATTTAATTTTTAGATAAAGAAAGGATGTTGTTTAATTATTTTCCCCCATTTTTCTCCCACCAGGTAAATTGTACTAAATAGCATTATATAGGGAATCCTAACATCGAAGCTACCAAAACTCCTCAAACATCAAATTTTCCCACGAAAATGTATCTAGTGAGAGTGATAGGCTTTTACATGTGTAGCTGCATACGCTTTCAAGAAAAACGGTGCAATCTTATTCTTAAATTCATATTTCCGGTAGACAGATATTTTTTTTTTACGAAACTTTTATGTGCTAAAAATATCTTTCTGCGGACCTAAAAGAACTAAAAACTTTTCCCCTCTGAGAACATTCACATTCGAAAATTTAAGACACAGCAATACTTCTTCTCTTAAAGTAAAAGTTTTTCGATTACTTAATCCCTGTAAATTGAGAGGGAGTTTAGGCCATTGAAACAAAAGGTATCCCAGTGCTTACTAAGCAGCAACTTAAAAATCTAAATATTAATTACCATGAAAAAATCCTCAGCTTGTAAAGAATAGACAGAAATTATCGTGTTATTTTAACTATATATATGTTACGCTCAGTGACCGAAAATGCTCGAAAAACCAGCTCACAACGCGTTGTGGTAACTGTAAAACATCCACATTGCGAAATTCGTGTTATGGATCTTATGAAAACGCTCACGACGCGTTGTGGCAATGAAGAAAAGCCATGACGCGTATGGTACCATAATTAGAATACGACGCGCAGTGGTTTGCGATATGGGTCCTACTAGTCTCGAAACTTTTGGTAGATATCCTTAGGAAATATTTTTTGTCCTGTAATAAGTACCAGATAGACAATGTTCTTTATACTCTTCAACCAACTTTTCACCAATTTTTAAGACATTGTAATGACATGGAAAGTCATTGCAATGTCAAAGTGGTTCCAGCCAGCTGCTATTTTCACAAAGGATGGCAGTAATAAAAGAATAATTTATAACCAGCGACCTAGCAGGCCGCCGTCTTCAAGACAATGCCGGCCAAACAAACAACAAAGCCCTTTTCAATACTTTACATCAAAAGCAAGCACCGATAAGGTTGGCCACTGACCCAAATAAGGTCACCAAACGACGAAGGTTGCACAAGGTCGCACACTAGGACAGATGTCTTGGTGTGAGTGTGGCCAACACCAATATATAAACTCTATCATATACAACGAAAGGATTATATCATATACGACTATACGAGCACGTCTATATACACGAGCAGCAGTTTACGCGTCTATATACAGTTTTATTTAAACTTATTATCTTTTAGTAATGCATCTTAGTTCGTTTATTTTATCAGTCCAATTTATTAGTTATCTATCTTCTACTTTATTCCTAAGTATTTTGTTGTTATTAGTTACCCTATATTACGTTAAAATTATTGTTAAAATACAGTTTATTTTATAAAGTCCGTATTAATAATTCGAGCTCTAACTTCCAAAATCTCTCAACTAACTTCCGCCCTCTTCAAGACATCTACTACATCAGGATCACATCAAACGATTCCATTACAACATCATATCGTTTAAGACGACGATACTGCTTTGAAGATAGAGACTGTTTTTTTTTTTGTTTTTTTTTCAAGTAGCTGAGACTGTTTTGTTTCATTAAATAACATTTCATATTTTTCTGTACACATGATGAAACTGCGACAGTGCTTCTTTCCACAAAATCACGTAATTTATCATAAAACACTTCTTTTTTATTGGTCATGGTTAGCACTGATATACGTTCACCCTCAGAAACAGACAAGAAATTAATAAACAACTCTACTGATGGTTTAATGTGTCGTTGTACTCAAGCTGACAAACTACAACCTGTCCATCGTGATATGGTTACACCAACTAGTGCTAACGCGTCATAGCTTTTCTTCATTGCCACAATGCGTTGTGGTCGTATAGCATGATAGGCCACGACACGAGTTTTGCTACGTGGTCTTTCTGTGATTGCCATAACGCATCGTGAGCGTTTTCATAAGAGCCATAACACGAATTTCGCTATGTTTACAGGTACCACAACGCGTTGTGAGCTGTTTTTTCGCTAAATGAGCATTTTTGGTCTTTGAGCGTACCATATACATAAATATGATATGGTATATTTTTTACACATTTGTTCACCCAAATCAAAAGGTGGTTTTTATGTAATTTTTATTATTTCTCTTTAAATGTAAGTGTTAACATTATAAAAATGAAAATCCGTGTAAGGAGTACATTTGTATTTGTTCCCATACTCATACAATTCGGTATATAATTATGAAATCTAAATGATATGAATGATTACTGTAATTGGACCAACTGTGTATCTGTAAAAGGGAGGAAGCTGTCATATAGTAAGTGCTGAAGCAAGAATAGTAGTGACTTCGGCGAAATTGTAAAGTAGCATATTTAGATGTATTGGCACATCTGCAGTACATGCAGTGTAGATCAGTGCTTGGCAACCTTTCCTTGCTCACAGCACAACAAAGTTCTTCTCAAAATTTCGCGATATACTAAAAATAAATTAACTGTGATGACGGAGTTAGGGAAACGGTGAAGTCAAAGACTTATGTCAGTGCCCATTCGATGGAACTAGGTTTCGTATATTGGTGGGAGGCCACCCACACCTCGCCAGGATGCCTGGAGCGGTTGGAGGGTTTAGCGGATTCTTGGGATTTTTGCGAGATAACGCAAGTTACCGGGCTGAGATTAATTAAGCGGGTAAGGGGGGTATCGGGGGGATACGAGCCAGCCATAGTAGGTCCCGCGCCTTTGGGCACCCGTTTGATTATAATAATAATAAAAATAAATATGTATATGTATAAAATAGAATGCACAAATAGTACATAGTTTTTTTTTTATTTGATACATATACATAGATAACTTAAGAACAATATTTATATAACATAGTGTAATGCAACACGAAATTCTTAACCAAGACCTTTTAAGCACAACCACTATCATTTTTAATTAACACTACAGTTGAAAAACATTGTTAAAAAACATATTATGTCGTTGAAAACGGAATTAGGATTGATATAGCGTGGTCTAAAATCCGAGGATATTCTTTTCTAACTGAAATCCAGAAAGCACCCATAGAATCTAGTATTTTATCCGTCGTAGCGTGCATATTGATTTTGTTCATGACAGGTTTCGGATTTTCATCCATCGTCAAAGCAAATTCACCAAGTTCATGTAGAGAGTTCACTTCAACGTGATATTTCTGTTACACTCACACTTGTTGGTTGTATATATATGGGGATGTTATAATGTTATGTTACTATGTGTATGTGTTTAACATAACCTCGTAACGTTAGTAACGTTGACAGAAGGGGAGGTGGTGCAATTAGGTGGTTGGGGGATAGTTTACGGGTTGTGGGGACCAAGTTGGGGGAAAAGAAAAAAATTGAAAGAGATCGGTCAAACTGCAACGACGTTTATTACAATAATAATAAAAAAAAGAACTCAAACTCGGCGGTGCTTCTGCCCCAAACATAAACAACACTACTCCTATCCAACTAAACAATATATATGAGAGATAAAATTACAAAAAAAAAACAAATATGCGTTCTTACTGTCTAACCTAACTTACACCTAGGGTTATTTACAATTTTCCCTGTTCAGGTAACTAGCGTCTTTGTTAGTTATTTTCTTTCCTTTTGAATATAAAAGGGAGAGAACAGGTGACCCCACTTTCACCACACACAGTACCTTTGGTGCTCGGGTTGCTATCGATGAACTTCTACAGCGGCCAGATAGGCGATGTCGTACCTCGGGCCTTCCTCGCTCCTTTCCTTCTCTCTTAGTGGAGTGCACTCCAAAATTCGTCCTTCTAGCTGAGTCAGTTCGTCCTATTTTGGTCGGACAACAACTTAGGGCTCTAGCACTTGTCGCCCTCCAGAGCAGAAAGGCCCCACTCCAGCACTCTTGGCTACACAGCACTTTCTCCCCACTACTCGCTCGCCTGGTGAACTCTCTCCCCACTAAGCCACTACTACTACTTTAACATATCATAACATAACATAACATAACTTTAACATAACAAATCTGACTTTACGTCACAACCTTAAGTAAATAACCTTATAATCTCCCCACATATACACAACCAACAAGTGTGAATGTAAAAGAAACATCACGTTGAAGTGAACTCTCTATACGAACTTGGTGAATTTGCTCTGTCGATGGATGAAAATCCGCAAACAGGACTAATATGCTCTGTCAGCAAACAAAACTAATATGCATGCTATGACGGATAAAATACCAGATGTTATCCAGCATGGCGGACCCACCACATTTTCAACATCCAATGGATTTGCGGCAAAGTGAAGTTTCTGAAGTCCCGTCGTTACTCAATTCAATAAATTCCTCTCGAATTAGCGAGAGAAATTGCATCTGCAGAATTTATAGCATTGGTTGCAAAAATATTTCGATTCCAATAAATTGTATTGTTCCGCATATTAATTGAATTAAAATAGCGGTCAAATTTAGTCACCACTTTTGGTATTATTTATTTATTATACACGACGGGCCACATGCGGCGCGGCGTGGCTGGCCACCCCTACCTTGTACGTACTATTATCTTATGAGCGCTGCATCACATACATCGTTGGCACACAGATGCGAAGCAATGGTGTAGAGTATTGGACTGAATATACTTTCCTCAGAAATCCTGCGTGTAGTAGCGTACATTTAGAGGTAGCTGATTCATATTTAACCTGGAAAAAAGGCGGCCAATAATTTCAAAATTAAATAACAAGTTGATGGAAGAATTCCCTTCCACAAATACTCGGGTGCCACATACGGAACAATATTCTCTTTGTTCGAAAGAAGAGGTAATAGTGATATTTGTTACTGCCAAAACACCTAATATTCGCTATTGTTAAATTATATCAAAAATTTGATTTTTTATTTTTGGTTTTTCTAATTGTAATTACTTGAGTCGATTTCCCTTAAATTCGTAACTAAAAGTATAAGGCACTAAAAATAAAAAGTGAATCATTTTAAAAATTTGCAACAAAGAGAGAGAAGAAAACAAAACAAAAAAAGACGAAGAAAGTAAAACAAAAGAAATGAAATATATCAAAGTAGCAATGTCATGTTGGCACATCAACAAGGCCAATGTACTTCAATTTACTACTTGACAAGAATTTGGCAGTTATTCAAAACAAATATGTATCATATCATATGTTTATTCAGAAAAAAATAAATAATAAAGATGTTTATTACATAAAGTGAGTCATCAAGTATGAATTAGTACAATTATTCTACACACACTGCTCTAATTTAGCTAAAAATAACATCGTTTATGGATCGCGAGAATTGACTCAGTATTATTTTGGCGTTTCTTTAAAACAGAAACAAAAATAATTATATGGTGTGATACAAATACGACTTTATCTATCTTTATATATTTCTTTCAAACTTGGAATTTTTACTAAAGTTTTATTGGCTCTAAACACAAAAGTATTTAGGGAATTATTAGTTTTTCTACTTCATACTTAGCACATTAAAGGCCACCAACCAGGCACCGCCCATAAATCCAAAAAAAAATTAATAACTTAAGATCACTGAATATTCAAAGTCTCTAAAAGCAATAAGAATCAGATGCATAGTACATAGTATCTGGAAAGTTGTCCTAGGCAGAGTTAAAAAGCATGATATCGTTAGCAAAGCCTATAGGAGTACTAACAAGTCTAACATTTTCATTACAGTAGTATGAAGTGTTCATACACTTCAAGACATTATTCTTCTTCAAGTAATAATGTTTTAAAGCTTACAAAGAATTATAATGGTTCAATGAAGAAATATTTAAGGATGATGGCATTCTCGGTGGATGCTCTTTAGACTATGGTTTCCAATACACGGGACTGGTTCAACTTCCTTTGGAAGAATATTCTAACCTAAAGCCAGAACACTTCCTGGTGGACCTCGTTACACAGAACGTGAAATGACCTTTGCAGGAGAATTATTATTATTATTATTTTTCAGTGGGGACAGTCCCACTGGGCCCATATAGCTACCTGAAAGAAAAACAACACCACATCGTATCTAGAACAGAAAGCCAGACCCGGATCTAATCCACCTAAGTCTGAACAAATCAGATCACAACCTGAAAAGGAAACAGCCTAAGCTCTTTTCCAGACATCCATTTACGACCAAAGATTCTGAACCTAATTTCCTCACAACCCAAGCAATCTGTCAAAAAATGAATAGATGTTTATTTTTCTATCTCTCAAACTCTTCAGAATGGTATGACATAAATCCCATTACGAAGGAAGTGTCTCCTTAAACCACAATATCCAATAAGGGCCATATAGATGCCTGAGGGAGATCCGTGAATGACACAGCAACATCTTACTAACAGCTTTATCCGGATACCCAGTGAGCATCTTAGACTACTGATAACACACTTGTCTAGAGGGAGGAATGCTGTGAAGCTGTCCATGTCTGAAAGCTTGTCAGATATGTGTCCAAAGACGAACCAACAACAGGCTCGGAACCAATGAAAGGGAGAGAGATCTATTTTGGCAAATCAACCTCCTCTTCATTCCCGAAAATTCCCATACTACTTGGTACCCATCCTTTAAGGAAGAAAGCTCTTCCAACTATCCATTCTGAAACCGTCCACGTAACCCTGTAGGAAATTATCAGTTAACACCCAATTTTAACCATTCATTCTTAGAAGGACCTGATACTGTAAGAAAAATCGAAAACAAATATCTTCAACATTCTGTTAGAAGGATAACCCGCTGTTATATCGCTTTCTCTGCCAAAAATCTGCTTGATTAATTCTATAACAGGTTTTCATTGCGAGGTTTTTTACCTACACAAAGAGAGGCGGGATTCCAAACAAAGTCTCCAATGCTGAATTTGGTGTGGTACGCGTAGCAACAGTAACTGCCAGACTAGCCAAACGTTGAATATACTCAAGCAGCAGTCCAGCGGATTGTATCTCAATGCGACACCACCACATCATAGTCGCATATAATAACCTAGGTTTAATAATTATAGAATAAATCTATCATCTTGGGTTTCCCAATTTTTACCTACAATTTTTCGACATTGCCAAAAGGAAATAATTGCTTTTTGATGCTGAAAATGTCCCGATCAATTTAGTTTATTGTCGAAAACTACACCAAGAAATTTTACTGATTTGCAAATCTGAACAGAAGTACCTAGTAAATATAGGAGGTATTAATTCTACGATGTACCACCTATGATATTTTATCCGTCGTAGCATGTATATTCCTTTTTGTTCCTACGAAAGAAATACCAGATGTTATCCAGCATTGCGGCGGACTCATCCACATATTCAATACCTTATAATGAGTAAACGAATTATCTGGATCTTGCTGGTATTAATTGAAAGACCCTTAGCCTGAGTCTAATCATAATATAACATTTTGAGGGCACTTTGCATAAAGTCTGAGATAGTAGTCAAATATCATCCAACCAAAAAAGTAACACCATCTTCGGCATATGCTTGTACAAAGAATTCGCAGGATAAAAAAAAATTAACGTTAGAAATTTAACTACAATGAATAAATGATGTACGAAGACAGGATTTAGATAAGGAAAGATAAACATGTTCACGTTCTACAGGAATGCTATTTACTACCAAGCATCTACCTCATTTCGGCTGTTAGTTACTGTATTTAAAAGTATTGAGATTCACCTTCATTGAAGAATAGAACTAGCAAAATCCTATTCATAAAAACCCATTAAATCGATTTAAAGTAAATGTCACTTCACAGCTCCAGAGCACACATCATAAAGATTTTTTACACACTGGCAAACACACTCCAGTCTACGTATTTATATTGACACAAACAAACAAATTCTATTTATATAGATAATATTTATGCAACAACATGTATCTGACAGAATATTTTATTAGAAATTAAAAGAATGATGTGTTTGAAACATAGTGACGTGAAAATGATTGATTGATTAAATGCCACTGACATTTACATTGAATAATCATTTTATCTTTCTCACTCATTTTTTTTTTAGAGAGAAAATTAACTGTGCTTTCTCTTTTTTTGAAATTTTTCTTCTTTCAACATTTATTTTTTAGAGAGATGCGATAATTAATTTTTTTAAGATACTTAATTCTGGGCACCCTAATGTCCACGGCGATGAAACTTGTAAAAGTAAAGTAAAGTAATATCTATTTTTTTTTCAGGCAGGTTTGGTGTCCAACTACCAAATTAGGTGTCCTAGAAGGGGATGAATAAACATACTTTACTATAAACATTTTTTACCTTCTCTTACTAAGAAGGTAAGAGGAAGTATTGTAATCGTGTCAAATTTTTGATTTAGAGTTTTCACCGGAAATATCCGTTTTGAGGTCTCCTGAGTCCAAAAAAAAGTGGTTTTTAGCAAATGGTCTGTGAGTGTGTGTGTGTGTGTTTGTGTGTGTTTGGGAGTATGTAGAATGTGAACAGCTTAGCTCAAAAACGAAAAATCGTAGAAAGTTGAAACTTGATATTCCGTTTAGGCATCACCATGGGATCTGACAGTACGTTATCTGTCGATATTCCTCAACCGGAAGTACCATTTTACTAGTTATTTTTTTTTACTTTTTTGCGTTTTTCTCAAAAATGGCTGCAACGATTTTCTTCAAACTTTTTACATCAACTACACATACAAAGAGCTACAACTGTTATTTGAAAAATTTCTCCGGGAAAATTCATTTAAAGGGTATTTTTGGCTGGAGGGGAGGGGTTACGGTTTCCTCTAAACTGCTATTTCCGTTTATTATACAATTCTGTCATCTAAATAATATTCAATAGAATTAAATATGATGTAGAAATTCCGAGTTTTTAAAAAAAAAATCGGATGACCGGAAGTGCTTTACCACTTTACCACTTTTTTAAATGATTTTTTCATTTTTTCAAGATTTTCTCAAAAATGGCTCCGACAATTTTCTCTGAAACTTAGTATATAAACTACACATACAAAGTTGTACAACTTTTATTTAAAAATTTCTCTGGGAAAATTCATTTAAAGGGTATTTTTGGGGGAGGGGTGGGGTTATGTTTTCTCTTAAGTGCTATCATAGTTGATTATTCAATTCTATCACCCATACATAATTAATTAGAAATAAATAGAAGGCCGAAATTTCGAGTTTCAGGAAAATTAGTTAACCGGAAGTGCGCTTTTACTGAACAGTTTTTTCAGTTTTCGACGAAATCCATAAATTTTGGTACACTAACAATAAACTTTGTCAATTATAATTTTGAGAACTGTAGTAAGAGAAAGTTGTGTAAGTGTTTCACACCAGATTTTTTAACTAATATAAAATTTAGCAGTTATACGCGGATCTCGAACTGGGAACGTACTAGATACAAACCCATCCTCATAACCACTACACCAAAACCCACCCATACTGATACGAATATATATGTGGACAATGACCAAAAAAAATATGTTCCAGTTGAGGAAATTCATCACATTGGCAGATTTAACAGTTGCTAGCGCCAGCCGTTATAGCGTAGCTGTTCTATTATGGAGCGTCTCAATGCGAATCATGCCCACTTGTGCGAATAAGTTACAACATGCAAGCACCGACATTCCACCCAAAGCCACGCGAAGCTTTCACCATTAAGCTAACCAAATCCTATTTCATAATTTAAACCAGATTGAAATCAACATTCGGAAAAGTCTAATTTCATTTTCTAAAAGAAAACAGCCAGTCTGGGAAGAAGCATTCAGTTGCTTACTAAACCAGGAGACTAAACATAATTCTCAAAGTATTGCCAGCAAGCAACAATTTATTTCAAAGAAGTAATCAACAATCTTCACTCAAAGCATTTTACAGACCAGAGACTGTCATTAGCTGACAAATAGTTATGTGCCTTTAACAGATAAATAATTAAGATTAGACGTGACTTTGATTTCTAATTAATTGTAACAATGTGACTCCTAGTTTCCTTTCATTCTAATCCATTTCTAAATAATCAGCAAATATGACAATGTCTTCTGTATACCCTGAATAGCAAGCAACGTCTAATTCACTTAGATTAGATTGACAGGCGGGGAGGGCGAGCCTAATTCCACTGCGACCTGCATTAAGATGTCTATTGTAGATCCTCTAAAATCATAGCACATCCTTCAGCTTCGCTCTCTTAATCAGGCCTAGCAAAGCTGAAAGTGGTTCCGTCATGAAGTTCGTAGCTTCAGGATTGCTTTTCCCCAGTTGAAGAAATCTTGTCCTAATCAGACCGGCATACTCACAGAGGATGTGTACTGGTGTTTCCTCCTCAGCCTTGCAGAATAGGCATAACGCGTTGTCTGCAAATAGTAATTAGTGCATGTGCCTATTCAGTCTACAATGCCTTGTTAATTCGCCTAATATTAGCCTTATATCTCTTCGGTTATGGCTGAGTAGATCCCTGGTAAACTTAGGAATTTAGCCTGACCCTGCCTTGGTGTTTTTTCCCACCATTGCAGACGCTGGTCTTCCTGTTGATGGAAGCTTGAATCGAGACTGCTGGGCATTCCGCAAAAGAGCTTGGGGCTTATAAAGGTATCCTTCGAGTCTAATTCACTTACCAATAAATATCTATCATTTATAAATTAAAATGATTTTACAGTGTATTTTGATTGTGAATGATTATTATTAACAAAATTTTCGTTATTATAATATCTACAACCTAGAAATAAAACCTAGATAGTAATAAATAATATATAAACATCGAAATTCATAAGCTTTTGTCTAATAGAAAGAGCCCAGTTAATTATAACAAAGAAAGAAAATTAATCCGATGCGATGGCAAAAAAAAAAAAATAAAATAAAATAAAAATGACTAAAGTATAAAAAAAAAAAAAAGAAAAAAGGTTAAAGTTAATGCCGGAGTAGACAGTATGCGTTAGATGTTGCTTGGTGATCGAATAACGTAAACATTTCATGCACACGCTCGGTTTGGCGCCGCCAATGTATAGAAAATGATCATCAAGTTCCCAAGGGCAAATCATGCTACCACAACAATTCTGAAAGTGCTTTACTAAACACAAGTGACGCACTGAGCAAAGTGACGATGGTTCTTTTGTAGCTTATCATATTACATAGCACTAGTCTGTTCAGATTTGATCAACACTGACTTTGTTATCATTGAGAATATTTTAATCCAAAATAAATATTTTTATAAGAACCTAGAAATTCAATATCTACTCTAAAAGTTAGGAAAAAAAAAAGTCTTGTATGAAACACACAATATTTTGTCTTTCTACCAATTTACACAGTTGTTGTTGACAAATTTCCTTCAATATTTTACTTTTTTCTTAATATTTAGATCTCTTCAATGAAAGACTTTTTTTTTTAAGAAAGCACCACCACATCACCCTCCCAAACTCCCTTAAATGATTTTTCTTGGAAAAAAGTATGCAACAGCTGAGATCTTTTGCACCTACTCTACTAATCCCTAATTCACTCTAACCTAACTTAACCTAACCTACTCATTCAACCCTACATTCATACTTCCCATTTTATGCACAATATGCCGGGGCGCCAAACCCGGCTTTAGGCCCTACCAGCTTCTCATTATTACCAGAAGATAGATTATGAAATCAAGACTGCTGAGCGGCATTGGTACCCTGCATACCATTTGCACGGGCATGCTAATAAATACATTCATTCTAATAAATACTCCCATACTAAATTTAAAAAAAACCTAACCAATCATTTCTGCATCCACCTCGGACATTCATTCTTCACAATCATACATTCTATGTACACAATAGAGTAGAGTATTCGATATTCTTCTACACCTATTTTTCCTATACCTACTATATACAATCTAAATATATGACCTATTTACATTATACACAACCTAATCTATATACACTATGTAACAGTAACCGAAGAGAGAGATCAGCAACCAAAGAGAGTAAAGAGGAAGAGAAACGAACCCAACCACTCTCTCGGACTGGAGTGGGAGAAACATATATATATATATAGAGCGACAGACAGTCCAGAGACACAGTTCAATACAGTTCATACTACTGAGTTCATACAGCCAATCACGATGTGTCATTACCCATTTTCCACACTACCATACAGTATCATTACAAGTGTAATAAAGTCCAGACAGACAGTGTCACTCATTATTATTATTATACATAGTTAACCAGTGTTAACCCTGTCTTCTTATTTCATCAATTAGACCCAAATTCTCTCCACCTAAATCATCCATTATAACTATAAACAAGACCTATGTATATTATATACACGACCCAACCATGCTTTACTCTATATTAATGTGCAACACGACCTAGACATATACAGATTTAAATATTCTTGAATAGCGATATTTATTTTAAATTTAAAAATCCTTAGATTCGTTCAAACTGCTTCACATTTCTTGCATTCTACTAGAATATGTTTACTAGTCAATGGAGGGTTACGAACTTCAAAAATTGGCTACGTTTCTCCTCGTAACAGATAACTGGTTATAAAGGTATGGTCAATACGCAGTCTGGCGAGTACTTCTCGCCGAGATTCTCGGCAAGATGTCTACCATTTCTTTGTTGATGATCCAATATTTCTCAGTTTATACGGTGGATGGAATCGCCTCCAATTCTTTAAACCAGTAGAGAAAATGTATTTTTTTTTTTTTTAAAGATTTCATCCAGTCTGCCGACGTATTAAATTGTTCTTTATTTGGTGATAAAGCAGCACTTTTTGCGGCTTTATCAGCGACTTTGTTCTTTTCAATTCCGGCATGCCCGGGAATCCAAATGAATGATACTTTTTTACGCACTACTTATTTTAGAATTTGTAATAGCTCCAATCCACATCCCATCTAGCTAGTAATCTCTATCGAGGTATTTTAAAATTTTTTTTTTATTAAGATGTTATAAACCCTAATAAATAAAAGGATATTGGAAGAATTTCCAATAACAGCGATATATACTTGTGTACATTTATTAAAGCGGTTTACATATTTTTTTAGTGCATATTTCTCTAGATACCAAAATAATATTAACCACACTGAATAGCGTAACCATAATTATAGGCGTAACGTGACACAACATGCATACTGAAGAAATAAAATAATAAAAAAAAAAAATTACTCAGAAACACAATAATGTCTTCTTAGTAGGTATTTAAGTTGTTTATAGGCCACAATAATTGACCACAACAGCAACCGGACCACGTGCAGTCCACCCATCATACTACAATCATATTCACGCCATCAAATTTTTTGTAATGGTACAAAAAAAAAATGATGTGGTATTTTTCTCATTCATTTTTTAAAAGCTGCAAAATATATCGAACTATATATCGAATCCCCAAAGTTTAAAGTCGTATTAAAGAAGTCATTTTAAGTCAAAAAAAAAAAAAAAAAATCCAATAAACAGAGGTTTGAAAATGCTTTCTAACTGAAGGACAGCCATTGAAAGGTGGACAGCTGAAATTAATTTAAAAAATACATTGTTTTTAAACAGAACTTTATTGTTAAAGTATCAAATTCCATTAATGTGTCTTCAACTGTCAATTGTCCAGTTGTTTTTTGTTTCAAATTATTTACGTCAGCTTAACAACGTACTAAGTTGTTAAATAAAATTACTTAAAAGCGTGCTTTTCAAACGAAGAATACGACGATATTCATTACATTTATGGGTTTTGTAATGGAAATTAATTTTTATAATAAAAATTAATTCGGGCAGTCGCAGAATATCAGAGACGATTTCCTAATTGCAGAGTCCGAGATCGCCGTGTATTCGGTAGAGTTCACCAATGTTTAAGAGAAACGGGATCGTTTCCTATGTGACCAAGATGTTGTTAATCAAGAGAAAGTCATATTAGAGCGTATAGAACGCAGTCCATCTCCTAGAGTGCGAAGAATTTCTAATAGTATAGGTGCTAAGCGAATGAAGGTATGGAGTACATTGCGTTATATCGACTTATACCCATATAATATCCTTATATCCATATTATCTCCAAAGAAGAATTGGCTTCGTTTCCAGAAGATTTCAAGTGGCGGATGCAGTTCTGTTATTGGCTCACTGACCATCAACATGTACTCCAACAAATTTTATTCACTGATGAGACTAACTTCAATAGAGGTTCACATAACCAATGAAAACCCACACGAAACGTACGAAAAAAATTTCAAAATAGATTTTCAATAAACATTTGTAGTGGAATTATTAGAGACCAATTTAGCGGACCTTTTGTAAGGAAGGATCGTTTAACAGGTGATAATAATTATCGCTTTTTACAAGAAGCACTGCCGCTTCTTAATAGAAAATGTTCCGCTGCATATAGACTTCAGATATGGATTCAGCAGAACGGCGCACCAACTCATTTTGATAGAAGGATAAGTTTCATTTCTATATACTTCGTATCCCAATCGTTGGATCTGAAGAGGTAGTTTAGTTGCTTAGCCTTCGAGAATAACTATCGACTACTTTCTTTGGATGCACATGAAGGCTTTAGTGTATGCAGATAAAGCTAACTGTAGAGAACAACTCTTTACCACAATTATGGATGCTGCAGCGAACAACTTTTTAAATAAAGTTCAGTTTGTTTGTTTTTTCTTTTACCTTTGGTAGTAACCCTACCATTAGGGGTTTATTTTCTACATGCACCACATAGTTCTGTTTAAAAACAAATATTTCTTTATTAATTTCAGTTGACCACCTTTTAATGGCTATACTTCAGTTAGAAAGCATTTACGACCTATCAGATATTTTTTATTCAAAATGGCTTTAATAATACGTTGTGCTTAGCTCAGTGGTCAGCGCGTGTGAGGTCCCGGGTTCGAATCCAGCTGTGCTTTTCTCAGGGGCCTCTACACATTTTCCGGTGATGGGCAGTGTTGTCTGTAACGAGAGAACTCTGCCCAGAGACCGGCAGTTCACTGAGAAGGCTTCGGGCGCCAATGACCATAGATGTAGGCGCGCCTTGAAATTAAAAAATAATAAATAATGCGTTGTGACCAGGAGAGAATTGGAGATAGTTTAGAAAAGTTAAGAAATAAACTTGTTACATATATTGAACACTGTTTTAATGAATGAAATATATAAGCTGGGACTTAACATTGGTTGTACGTTAGATTGAGAATAAAGTAGCGAGGGTTTAGTTAAGAGTGACAGACTGGCTGAGAATAAGGAAAGTACATAGAATGTGTTGACTGACTGGTGTCGATAACTGTTCTTCTGTAGAGGGCTAGCTCGCCTCTATTTATTTGTAGGGAGTGATTAATATTTAAATCTTTGTTTTTATTTTGGAACTTACGGATCTTAATTAATTTATTGATTGAGATCCCATTACAGACGTCCTGCAAAGCTGTGGACCTTGTAGTGGAATCGTTTAATGTATGTTCTGATCCCACCGTGATACCATCAGATGTAGTGGAATCGTTTAATGTGATTCTTGAGGTATGTAGTAGATGTATTGAAGAGGGCGGAAGTTAGTTTAGAGATTTTTGGAAGTTAGTGCTCGAAGTATTAACACGGAAATTATAAAAATAGACTGTATTTGAACAATAATTTAAACGTGAGTAATGGTAACTATTAACAAGAAATACTTAGAAATAAATAGAAGATAAATAACTAATAATTTAGAATGATTAAAAAAAAATGAACTAAGATACACAACTAAGGAATAAGTATAAATAAAAACTGTATAGGGACGCGTAAACTGCTGCTCTTATATGAAGACGTACTCAAGTATAATCGTATAATCATCCCCTCTTCCAATGGGGCGAGTACATATATTATTAGTGTTGGCCACACTCACACCAAGACATCTGATCTAGTGTGCGACCTTGTGCGACCTTGGTTAGTTTGGTGACACCGATTTAGGTCAGTGGCCCGCCTTAGCGGTGCTTGATTTGATGTAAGGGTATTTACCCTTGGTTTGTTTGTTTGGCAACGGCTTTCTCTTGAAGTCAGGCAGCTGGCTAGGCCAGTAGTTGTAAATTATTCTTTCTTTGTTATCTGTTGTGAAGGTTTGACATTGCTATGACTTTGCCATGTCATTACAACCTCAAGTCATGTGTGATACATATCTGTTTAGTCTTATATTAAAATTTTTATCATATTGTCATACTTTTTATCATATTATCTTGCATATAATTATCCTGAAATATAATTTTCCCGCAGAAACGTACAATGCTGATGGCTGGCACACATGTGAAACGGATTCGTAGAGCCAAACAAGAAAGCAAAATTGAACAGAAGCGAATCCCTCTCGGATGCACTGCCTTGGCTCTTGCGACCAAAGTTCTTCTACTCAATAAATAAATAAATAAGGAGAATGTTGAAACTAGAAAACATCTAAGAAATAAATAAATTTAACATTGATCTTAAGAAATAAGAAAATTTAATTCTAGCTCCATATAGCTAATTTTGCCGCTAATTATACTATAAAATTTACTTGTAAAAAATATAAACTCTATTTTAAATTTGCTTGTTTTAATGAAAATCATTAATTAGTAATAAAATATAAATTAAAATTATCAGTATTATTTCCAAATAATAATTGGTAAATTCATTTTTGTTTGAACTAAATACAAATAAAATTTACAAGAACTTTTCGGGCGAAATGAGAAGAAGTCAAGACAGTATTATATTAATTAATCAACACAGAGCTCTGATCAGTGCCTACAGAGAGAAACAATAGAATAATGAAACATCAATTTACCCTGTGACCTATTTTACAAGTTGAAAACAAAGTAACACAATACTAATAATGATCTTTTCCTAGTTTTTCGGATATTATTTTAAATTTTTCTTCTTCTTTGTTTGATTTTCCAGCTCTTTCAATATAAAAGTACGTACTTAAACAATGGAAATTTCCATTCCAATTTATAATTTCGTGCAATTGTTTTTGAAGAATAAACCAAATTCAGTTTAGCAAAAAAAAAAAAACAAAAGAAAGAAGAAAAAACTTCAACAATTGTAGAAAAACCAATAGTGAGTTTTAAGGCGCTTAATCATAGCATGCCATTAAGTGGTATACAGATGGGTCTAAGACCCTCGAAGGAACCGGGGCAGGAGTGTTTGGGCCTAGAATCAAACACTCAGAGCCCATGGGTAAGTTTCCTAGCATCTTCCAGGCGGAAATCTACGCTATTGTGGAAGGTGCGTTCAGTTGAACCTCCTTGTCGAGGAATTTCGAATCAGGAGCTAGTTATCCTAGATCTTATCCGACAAAAAACCAGGCGGGCCTTAAGCACTGGCTCTTATGTAACAGTTCTAAAATGGTATGGGAATGCCTAGGCAAGCTTAATGACCTAGGCAGGAGCAATAAGGTTACCCTACATTGGGTGCCGGGACATGTCGGCGTGGAAGGTAATGAGGCAGCCGACGCCCTGGCAAAAGAAGGCGCTGTATCTCCTCTTATTGAGCCAAAGCCCTTTTGTGGAGTCAGTGACCAAGTATTTCTAGAGGAAATTAAGAAGGAGGAGGTGGCTGAAAGAGCTCGTCTCTGGAACACCATCCCGGGACTGAGGCAGGCCAAGGTCTGTCTGGGTGGCTATAACCAGGAAAGGTCGAAAGCCTTCATCAGTCTGAGTAAGAATAGGA
>JAAEAF010012043.1:0-20706 GCA_011037195.1 Triatoma infestans | reverse complement strand
ATACGAAAGTCTGAGTTTCCTGCGATTATTTATTTGAGATATTTTGGTAAAACTCATAGACACACTCACAGACGAACACACCTTACAACAGACCATTCCCAGAAAAAATTTTTCTTACTCCAGGAAACCTCGAAACAATATTTCGAGTGAAAACTCAATTTAAAAAAAAAAACTAAAAAAAAAATACACTTTCTTCGAGGTGAGTTTTTGAGGCAAATAGTGCTTTAAAACGTAGCTTTAAACATTGCAACAGATGGAAGAATCGTCTCTAACCAGGCGACGGCCAAAAGTTGGCTTTCATTCTCGTCAAAACGGAACCTATAGCTCAAACACTACTTTACCTATAAATTTTGCTGCTACGAAGTAGTGAGATGATCGAACCAAAAGGATTGTAGGAGAAATGTGATTAATTTCTCTGATTTCTATTTTAGTTTCTATTTTCTATCCTCAAACCAGCGCTTCCTCTGTTCTTTTACTAAAACTAACCATTGGCAAAGATTTATTTGGGTGGCCTGTGATCAAGCCGCCGCAGTTTCCGTTGTCATTTAGTTCTGGCCTTCACTAATGTGTCCCCGCTAACTAATTGTTATCTGCCACTTTTAATCACGATGCTGGTCAAGCTTTTCAAATCTCCAAGAGTATTGAACCTTCTCTATTCACAAAAAGGCAATAACGCTAGCCACTAGGTTAAATTTTGCTGCTACGCAGTAAAGAGATGATCCAACCAAAAGGATTGTAGGGGAAATATGATTAATTTCTCTGTTTTCTATTTTAGTTTCTATTTTCTATCCTCAAACCAGCACTTCCTCTGTTCTTTTACTAAAACTAACCATTGACAAAGATTTATTTGGGTGGCCTGTGATCAAGCCGCCGCAGTTTCCGTTGTCATTTAGTTCTGGCCTTCACTAATGTGTCTCCGCTAACTAATTGTTATCTGCCACTTTTAATCACGATGCTGGTCAAGCTTTTCAAATCTCCAAGAGTATTGAACCTTCTCTATTCACAAAAAGGCAATAACGCTAGCCACTAGGTTACGCTCGATAAATCTTTCTTTCTTCATTTTTAATATTTCTGTTTTCACTTTGACGGCACTTGACTTAACATTCTATTTTTGTGCTCATCAGCTAGCGAAACAGTATTACAGCATGTAACTTAGATAAGTTTATTTTTTCCAAAAATAGGGATGAATGGCCATTTTAAATATTGTATGCAAATTTCCTACTTAGATAAAAGGAATAGATGTACATAAATGAATAGGATCCGCAATGCTATCAGTCTACCACATTCTACAATGCCTCCTTATCAATCACATTTTAGGCGGCTATAAATTTGTATAATCAGCAAAATTGTGTATAATTTAAATATTCATTTCGTGACTTATCAGATAACAACTATTGTAGCTTTGAGTTCAAGATAATGATAAAAACTTTTAACCTAAAATGTTTTATAACAGCTCATCAAATAACACCATTAAAGAAATGAAAATTTTATTACAGTATTTGCTAATTTCCTCACTAAAATAAAATAGCATTACTTTCTCTTACTGCTGTGAAAAGAAATGTTGCGATCTTGTTAGATATTTCAAGATGAATTTTCACTAGAAATAATAGTTTTTAGAGGTCCACTGATTGGGAAACGATCTGTGTGAATTAACAAAATATCTCATAAATGAAAAATTGCAGAAGCTCAAACTTGGTAATGCTTAAATGGAGGATTCGGTCAAAATTCATCAACCGGAAATGCAATTTTATTAAATAGTTGCTTCAATTTTCCGAATTAAAAGTTGCTCCAACGTTTTCCTATCAACCTTGTATACTATCCGCATTCACTCGAATACCTATATTTTTTTTTAAGCATTCTTCAAAGAATTTGGGGGGCGGGGCGAGACTGGTGGAACAGATGTTACAAGCGTTCCTCTTAACCCGGGAGAACTCGAACCGTGAGATTTTCTCTCACGCTTGAAGAAAAACACTCATAATCCGGAAGTGGGAGTAGTTGGAGGTCCTAAGTTTCGTTTAGCTGAGTTTTTATCTTTTGTTTACTTCCTCTTGAAATATTTTTCCTCTCAGTGTTGTGTTAGCTTCAGGAGAGGAAGTTAAACAAAAATATTCTAAACCGTGAGTGAATCTCTCACGCGCTAGTGTTCGCGTTACGTTTTTATAAGTAAGTAATTTTCTGTTTGTATAACATTTTTGGTTTACTGGTGACACAAAATTAGTTTTCCTTTTGAATTTTAGATTTTTTAAATTCAAATGAGTCGTGGCAAACATATGACCGAGATGGGGAAAGTGTTGTACGATCTCCGTAATTGGCATTTTTCAGGATATTTATTTACTTTATATTTTCCTGGTAATTTTATTTATGTTAATTTTTTTCGCTTAGAATATTTGTCATGGATTCCTGATCCCGAACAGGGTAAAACTGAAGTTCTCCCCAACCTTGTAGACAACGAAAACCGCTTTGATGCTCGGAAAGCTTCGAAAACCGGAAAGTGATTCAGAACAATCAGGGATAAAAGAGAAAGATGAACTCGAAAACGACGATCCTCGGAAACTGCTTGTTTGGTAACGTCAAAACTACTGTTTGGTATGTTTCCGCTCCCCGCGAAAATGTGCGCAGAAGGAAACAAAACATCGTTATCCATCTTCCAGTGTGAAAACTATTGCAAAGCAAGCTAAAACTCCGTTGGAATGTTGGAGTCTTTTTTTTCCTGATTCCATAAGAGAGGTACTGGATGAATTTATATCCAAATGTAAACAAAATTACCAAGTTGGTGAATACTGTACTATAGATGAAATGTTGGAACCGTGTCGGGGACGTTGCAATTTTCGGCAATACATCCCTAGTAAACTAGCAAAAATGCCCTCAAAGTGTTTTCATTAGCAGATGCACGTACACCAAAATGTGCTACCTGTCGTAAATGTGCTATTACTGAATAATTCAACACAAATTATATTTTTTATATTGAGTTTTGCTCCAGTTTTTTGTTTTTATAAGTAAAAAAGTGTGATTTATATTTTTTATATTGATATTTGTTTAAGTTTATGTGTGTATTTATATTTATAAATATAATGTCGTTTACTTAATTGGTATTTAGAAGCTAATAATATTATTATGTGGTGAAAAAATATGAAAATTGGGGTGTGAGAGAAAGTCTCACGCGCGAGTTCTTGCTACTCATTTTCTCTAGCGAGTTCTCCCGGGTTAAATATCACTTCAGTACAATTTATTTTATTGCCACCTATATAATATTTAGGTTTATAGCAGCCATTATTAGTATTCCATATTTGAAGATAATTGCTTAACCACAAAAAAAAAATGCGACTTTACAGAATAGGTTTTTGGAATTATCTCGAAAGCAGCCACAATTATTTTCATTAAACATGAAATGCTCACTGGACAGATAAACTCATATCACTTTTATTTGAAGCATTTTCCCGTGAAAATTATTTTAGGAAGTTCTGTGTGACGTTAAATTTTAAATGTTGCTTCCGCTTGTTCAGTGTTATTGGCGCTGTTTTCTGAACAAAAATGTAATCACTTCAACTACTACGCCTTGGGTACAACCTCTACTTAAAAGAAAATTTGTCAATTTATTTACAGCAGCAACAGAAATTGAGTGAAAGTTTCAAATTTTACAATGCACTAGAATCAAGGAATCGAGCGAATAAGATATATTCCCCTTGCAAAAAAAAAACTTATGATAAGCTATTAGAAATTATTTCTATTCTTGACTGGCTATATACTATCATTAAAGTAATTAGATTTATGTTTTGCATAATTGTTTGTTTGAATACAGAGCGCCTTATCCATATCGCCATGTCTCTAACATCGGCAACTTTATTGCTGCATGTCCGAAGTATTTTGACCCTTTCAGTTAATAAATTATTAGCGTTGAACTGATTTTGAACTATACCGCCTCAATACCTAAAACATATTTTCCCATTAAAAAACCAATTTTGAAAACCCATTTCGATAGAAAAACATCCTCTTAAAACATTCTCTTAAGTATAGAGAAAGTAGTGCCCATAGATTTCTTCTTAGCTAGCCTACTTGGATACAATCAGCTTAAGATAAGGTGCCTGATCCTTACTAATTCATGTAGTTTTTAATGGAATAAGAAAGAGTATTTTTTTCAAATTAGATTCAGTACTTAATACAATATTCAAACAAATTAAAAATCTACCAAGCTCACATGTTTGCTATTGTTTAGTATTTCAAGTAATAACTCTCTAAAATCTCTAAACTAACTTCCGCCTAATAAATCCCTCTTCAAGACATCTGACTTCATACCTCTGGAAATAGTAAATATGAATTAGTAAACACTGAAAGAAATTAGTAAAACAGTAAACACTGAATTTACAAACATAGACTATATTTTTACAATAATTTGAATGTGTGAAATGGTAACTACAATTAATATGAACTGTTAGAAATAAATAAATAATTTAAAGAGATAACCAACAACTAATTTAAAATGATTAAAATAAATAAAACTAATATGCACAACTATGAAATGTTTGATAGAATAATTATAATTTTAACCTTGTATAGGGACGCGCTCGCGGAACTCAAGCACTGCTGCTCGTTGAAACTGTAATGCTAATAATCGTAATGATAATACTGATCCTCTCCTCCAGTGGGGCGAATTTTATATTAGTATTACTCACACACTGTCAGGTGTGTAAGTAGTACTCACACTAAGACATCTCTCGTAGTGTGCGACCTTGGCCAGGTCGGTGACCAGTGTGATTTAGGTCAGTGGCCAGCATTGGCGACAGATGGCCGCCCATCGGTGATTTTCAAAGACTGGTAGCCTTGAATCGGCCAGGTGGCTTCTGTTCAATAATAATCCATGTTTAAAAGGGTTTTATCGGTGCTTGTCTTTGATGCTGATGTATTGACCCTTGTATTGAAAAGTTTTTTTGTTCGGCGCGGCCCTTGTCTTGAAGACATCGGCCGGCTGGGCATCTACCTATAAATTATCCTTTCTTCTTGTTATCTTTTGTGAAGATAACGGCTGGCTGGAGCCACTTGACATTGATATGTCATTACATTATTAATGGGTTATAAAATGTAATCCAATTGAGAAGCGATCAATTCAACACTACTAATTCAATTAAAATTCAATGGACTTTGATTTACTGCGTAATTCTAATAATTTTGAAAATTTCTTTTGTTTGTGGGCTTCCCCAGAGGATTGTCATGGGGTCTCCTTTCACCCACTTGTTGAGAAAAGAGAAGAAGAAACATAAAATTGTAAGAAATATTTGATTTTCCGATTAATAAAGAAGGTAACAAAATTAATATGTATTTAATTTTTATGAAAGTTCTGGATGAAAGTATATTAAAGTATGAAATGTTTAACTATAAAAGTAAACAAAAAAAAAGTAAAGTAATGCCCCATTTTTCAGCCGGGCTTAATGTCCGACTACCAAATTAGGTCTCCTGGACGGGGGCGGAAATATGTACTTTACTATTGTAGTAGGTAAATTTAAGTCTGATATGTATCTTGACAGTGGCAACACTGCTTACTTAGTTGTACTAGTTAGATTGCATTATGGTCCAGTAATATGTGAGTAAGCTTTTATGTGTTTTATGAACTGTTTATGTTTTATGTAATATTTATGTGTTTTAGAATAAATTGAAAGTTTAGTTATTATTAATTGTTTTAAACCAACCTACTTTTAAATTTTACAATTACACTATTAACATTTTTGAAACGAATATAAAATTTAGCAATTATACGCGGGACTCGAACTGGGGTCCTCCCACTTACAAATCCATGCTCATAACCATCATACCAACACGCGCCTCATGTTTAACGATAATATAAAATATAAATTTAGAAGGATTAAATATGTATAATCCCCTTTCATTCTTACATAATTATTAAACGGTGCAACAGTCCTTAAGCCTGGACGTGGACCAACTTCAATGAGTCTTCGGAACCTTCTTCTTACACCAGCCCGTCAATTTTTCCACTAAGTCATCTAATTATGTAAGCCAAAGGCGTTTCGTATTCTTGAAATTTCTGGCGATACTTGAAGACTTTCTTGAAAGCTTATTTGTACCTACATGACTTATACTTTGAGGCATCCAAGCAAAAACAAGCGGTAAAAATGTTTTATATGCCATAAATTTCAATCTATCCCTTTAAAAGGACAATCCTAATATACCACACCATGGAAGAATGAAATTTTATACGTTGGTTAATTTTATACGTATATGTTGATGTTCGTTACGACCGCTGTGTTTGATATTGCAAAAATGGCTGCTGAGGTTCTGTCACAAAAAAAAAAAAAACTCTTTTTACAAATTTTCACTAACGATTCGGCAAATTTATTGCCTTCTTCAGGGTCTGTACAAAGGTAACATGCCAAATCAATAAATAAGAATACACAGATATTTATATATATTTCTATAGATATATTTATACAGACACAAATATTTATATATTTATATAGATAAACTAAATAAATCAATAAGTATTTTTTTTTTTAATTTAGGCGCTTCAACATCTATGGTAATTAGCCCCGGAGCTTTCTCAGTGAACTGCCGACCTCCGGACAATGTTCTGTCGTTATAGGCAGCCCTGCATATCACCGAACAGTGAGCTGTAGAGGCTGCTAGGAAGAAAAAATCCAAGGGTTGTACTGGGCTCGAACCCGGACATCAGCGAGGGACCCCAACGCGCTAACCACCTAGCTATAATCCCTTCCCTAATAAAAAGTATTATATATATAAAATTAAAATTTATTTTAACTATTGCTATTATTGCTTTTATTGCAGAAAAAGATTACATCTCAAATATTACAATTTAGACAATATGTGGTAGTATATAGTGGTATATGGAACATTACGTGATATATGTGGTAAACAGTTTACCATGAAAATCTAACATAAATGAAAATGAAAAGGTTCATTTAGGACAAGACCAGGTTAGAAGTCATCCATTAAAAATCCAGAAGAATGCGACAATAACATTGAATCATGTCCAGATAAGATTTGACATTGAACGCCACCAAATTTCTGCAGAATTGCCTGAAATGAATTTTTTCGATAAAATGTTTCTGATTAAATTAATGAAAACTTATTCTCTAAAGAGGTAATTTCGATTAATCAATTTTCTTCACATTTATAATTCTACAAATAAAGTACTTCCTACTTTTATTAATATTGTACAGGTGGTAGAACAACACACTGAGTTGTAATGGTACTTAAGAGGACATTATTATTATTATTTGTCCGTGAGGAGGAACCAAACCCTACGCTATCAAAAGCCTCATTGGGCCCATATAGCCACCCCAGAAAAACAACAACGAACCGGGTCTAGAACAAAAATCCAGACCCGGATCTAATCCATCTAAGATTCACCGCAGTCCGAATAAATCGGGCAATATCTTTAAGCGGAAATAGCCTAAGCTCTTCCACAGACATCCTATTCCGACCAAAGGTCCTGAACCAAATTTCTTCACAACCCAGGCAATCACTCATAAGATGGATGGGTGTTTCCTCCTCTGTCTCACAGACTCTACAAAATGAATCCGGCATGAGCCCCATTATGTAGAGTTGTCTCCTTAAACCACAATACAACCACAGTAAGAGATCCAACCAGATGCCTGAGAGTGTTCCGTGAAAAACACAGCAACGTCTCACTAATGGCCTTGTCCCAGACCCCCGGTGAGCATTTTGGACTGCCGAAAACCAACTGAGCTCATCCATAAGGATGAATGCTGTGAAGCTGTCCCATGTCTGGAAGCCTGACAGATATGTGCCAGAAGACACACCAACAGCAGGCTCGGGAACAATGAAAGGAAGAGAGGCGCCTAATTTGGCAAACCTATCCACCTCCTCATTCCCAAAAATTCCCATGTGATCTAGCACCCAGACTAGAAGAACATGCTTCAGAGAAGAAAGTTCTTTCAGTCTTTTAGAACATTCTAACACCAACCTGGAAGTGAAGACACATGAACTCAGCGCCTTCAGCGCACCTTGGCTATCCGAGCAGATACAAACACCTTTTAAGTTAGTGTTATGTACCCTCTCATCCAAGACACAACAAAGAATAATATAAACCTCAGACATGGTCCATTCACCAAAAGATACTGCCAAATGATTTCCGGTCTCAAAACGACCGCAGCTACGGACCTACTATCCATTCTGGAACCGTCTGTATGTAACACCGGAAGTAATTATCAGGTTCTTTAGAGGACAACTTAATGCTATTGTTTTCTGAGAACCTCCCAAAAAGACCATTTTTCCGGCCAAATGTTTCAAAATAAAAAAATTGATAGTTATTTATGTATGTAAATAGTATACGAAGTTTAAAGAAACTACCGATGGAGCCATTTTCGAGAAAATTGTGAAAAACTGAAGAAAACCATTCAGTCAAGTCGCACTTTCGGTTTATGGATTCTTCCACAACCTTCTTGTCACATGCTGTGGGTATCTAAATAGAATACCATGTCGGAGTACTTGCGATGTTCTTTTTGCTTTTTGAGACATTTTTTCAATAATCCACCATTTTTTTTATATTCTGGTAAACTCGAAAAAACCTTATTGTCGTACCTGTAGGCTGTAGGCAGAGCGAAACGATGTCACAGCTAGTACAAAGCTTTGGAATCGGGCGGAGCTTAACAGCCGATTTTCTGTGTCACAAGTTTTAAATATGTCCGGCTATACATATTTCCGGTGATAATCCGATTTCCAAAATTTGACACGATCGCGATACTTCCGTTTAACAATCGTTAGAAGTAATAAAGATATATAAAAATTATTATTATTATTATTCTTTTTTTTGTAAATGAGCGCATTTGAAATTGTATCGATTTCTTTCCTATAATGATATTACATGCATCTATCGATCTATACAAATTAAATATATAATATAGTTTCCATAATTTTATACCTTAAACTTGGCTGGATAATTTTTTTTTTAATTTTGAGTTGATAAGGAATTGTTGACGGTCAGATCTCCTTTCTGTAGAATTCTCTTATATTAAAAAATAAAATTATTAAGATCACAATTGACTAACTTCGGCATAAAATAGAATGTATTAAATGCGCAAATACTTGGCTAACAGAAAGAACATTCCAACCTGTCCACTTAGTGGTATATATAAATATATATATATTTTTTTTGCATCATCATTCCATTCTTCTTTAGATTGCATCAATTCAAATTCTTCTTCAGACGTAAGACGATATTTCTTTGGTTCTCTTTAGTTTCAAACCATCTCTGGTTAACATTCAGGTCGACTATAATAATAATATTGAATTATATATAGATAAACTACTAGAACGGTAAATTTAGGTCCTGCGTCCCCCCTCCTCCATCAGTAAAATGGTTTCATATTGCACTGGTTAAGCTTGTTGTTCCGATTTTATCCAGATTGTGAGTGGCAGGTAGAAAATGAAGGTGATGTCATACGATACTCATCTGACCATATGTCCTTTTTCTTTAACTATAAACGAGTTTTTCTAATATGATTAAAGTATGTGTGTTAAAATATTTAAGATATCACATTATATCCAAAATGGTTTTATCTTATTCAAATATGTTGGCTGACATTTTAACCAAGCCATACTTCGTTTATACTATATTTGGTATTTTATAATGTATAGGTTTTCGGCATGATTATTTAGCGAGAACCTGTTTAAATACATCCTCTTTGATATCATTTTGCTATCTATCAATGGCTGCAAGATAACATGAAGCGCACGTTGCTTAAGTCAAATATTGCGAACAATTTTGTTTCTTCAATCACACTTTAGTGAATTTTATATAAATAATCTTTCACTGACTATAACGAAATGATTACATTTTCTTATTAATATTTACTTGTTTTTTTGTATATATTATCTTAGGAGACACCCGAATTGATAGGTAAATTAATGGTTCTGGTAACGTTTTTATTATAAATGTCTCGATTTGTATTTTATTTCATGTTTCAATACGTTTTTTTCTGTTTTTACAATGATCCTTGGCCCCCATTCGGGTGACATAATAGAACTTTTTTGGTTGCTGTACACTATACTACAAGAAGAACAAAGTTAATAATTACTATGTTGAGAAACATAAAATCACTAATCATTAAGAAATATAGTAATATCAATAAGGTAAGTATTATTTAAAATAAAAATTCACCGTTTGAATATATATTCAATTTCAAGTGGGCCCTTCGCTGAACCGTTGCATAGGGTCACGCGCAGATCTGTTGCCTAGGGCCCACACTTCCTAGAGTCAAACCTACCCCCTACTACCTAAAAGATCTGTTATGGCTCCCTTGTGTCACTATTTGTATAGAGAATATAGTAATCTGTAAAGTGTGCAATATGTAAGTATAAGTGAGTGTGCATCTTGGTGTGGTTGATCTAAAGTTTGACTCAGGGTTTGTCATGAAACCTGAGTAAATGCACAGAAAAACCTCCGTATAGGATCTATGTATACTTGTGAGATATCCATAGAGACTGAAGATCACTGAAGACATACTGCCATCTCTGTCTTTTTTTGACATAATTTCAATATGTTTATAACAAATCAGTATAAGAAAACATTCAAATAAAACAACTTTATTACTTCTAATCAACAGAAAAACAATCATTAAACTTAAGATGAACATTTTTTTGTATCTTACTCTGCCTGCAATTGCTTTGAAATCTTCTACAACTTTTCATTAAAAATCTTGATGATTTATACCATCATTGAACCATAATTGAATCTTCTGTATCTCGGAGCTAAGTTGTAATGGCCATTATTTGCTTTAGACTTTTTCCAATCATATTTTTTTCTGACCTCTTTTATTTTTTATTTTGTCATCTTTCTCTATTTTTAGAGCCAGAAATAAAAACATAGAGAAAAGACACAAATAAAAAACTACACACAAACATATGCGGAAATAGTGCGAATGATGTAAGTTATCACTTAGAAATGAAGTTACATTCTGATTTTATTTTATTTTATTTTATTTTTAGGAGTTGCTCATTGCTGAGGTTTTCCTCAACCAAATAGTTGTTTTAATGTCAGCCTCCAACTGGATCTATTCCGGCAATCCTCTTCTCTCAGTCCGTAAACGTGGAGGCTTTCTCGGACGCCATCTATCCACTTTTCCCTGGATCTGCCCCTTCTTCTTCTTCCCTTGACTTCCCAGTCTAAGATCGCTTTTGCCATTCTTCCAACTTCCATTCTAATTTCAGTAACAAAATATATATATTGTATTAATAAATAATAATTATATACATAACTCCTAATATATTTAGTGCTTATTACTTATTTTTATCCTATCTATTTCCACAACTCATAGTTTTTTTTTTGGAGGAAGCGTCAGCTCCTCCCTCCTCCGGGCACTAGCTTGGATTCACCGGTCACGGCACTTCATCAGAGCTAGGCCTAAAACTTGCCCGCTAAGGGGCTCCTCCTGTTCTAAAAATAGGCCTAGCTCCGAGCCAGGTCGATCCTCTTCTGACAGAGGACCTCCCTGGCAAATGCCGCGACCAGCCCCCAGGCCACCTCGCTCGTCAGCATTGCCTCGACCACATTGTCGGGGGTCAGCCGACCCACCCTTTCTTCCAAGGCAACCCTATCTCTCTCCCACCTCCCACACCCAAAGAAGGTGTGGCAGGCGTCATCGCTTACCCCGCATCCGTAGAGGCAATCACCGAATTCCCGGATCCTCATCCTGTGGAGGTAGGACCCGAAGCATCCGTGGCCGCTGAGGAGCTGAGTGACACAAAAGTCCACCTCCCCATGCGGCCTCCCGACCCACCTCTCCACATCTCCAATGAGTCGGACCGTCCAAAGGCCCCTCAAGTCCCCCTCCCATAGCGCCTGCCACATCCCAAGGGTGCGTCGCCTTTCTTCCCGCGCAACGGCTCTCCCGGTGCCCTCCACCCTCCTCTCATATATCCTTTTTTTCTCCCGCGCCAGCAACGCGATTGGGATTACCCCGGATATCACCAATACTGCTGGCTCCGACACAATCCGGTAGGCCGAGGCAATCCTCAGCGCGCCCAACCGCTGTACCCGGGCAAGCCTTCTTCTGTGGGCCTCCCTCCCCAAGGCATCCACCCACACTTCGGCGCCATAGAGGAGGATGGAGTGCGCCACTCCCATCAACACCATACGCGTACTTGCCCGCGGGCCCCCCACGTTAGTCATCAGGCGGCCTAGGGAGGCGACAGTACTCGCCGCCCTGTCCGCCGATCGCCTGACGTGTTCTCCAAAGCCCAGCCTCCTATCTATCTCAACCCCTAAGTACCTGACAGAGCCTCTGCCTCCACTACCTCCTCCCACATTACTCATAGTAAGAGGAAATAGTACGATCGTATCAAATTTTGATGTACTGAGTATGTATGTTTGTGCGTGCGTGTGTGTGAAAAAGAAAATAGCAGGAGGCTAGCTAAATCTTGGTATTCTGTTTAGATATTATCACCGCACCCTAACACAAAATTTTCGAGCAAAAAACAACAACCGGTAATGCAACTTCTTCCGATTTCGATTTACTCGAAAACGATTTCTTTCGAGATCTTTTCGAAAATGGTTCCAACGATTTTCATTAAACTTTCTATACTATTTAAATATGTAATTAACGATTACTTTTATTTAAAATATTACCCTGGATAATTAATTTTTAGAAGTGTTCCCGGGGAACCGTAACGCCAAGCTTTTCTCTAATGTAACACATTAGTAAAATACTCATTAGAAGCATTGGCAGAATACCAAATGTTAAGAAAATGGTTAAATCGAAAGTGCGAACTTTCAGAATATTTTTCGAATTTTCTCGCAAAACCACTATAACGACTTCCTCCAAAAAATACCCAGGTAACAATCTTATCAATTCTAGATTTCCGGAAAAATTGATTTCAGTTCTGCGGACTTTGTGGCGTTAAATTTCAAATTTATATGGTCTTGGTTTAATGTTATTGGCGCATTCTTCTGGATTATAGTGTAATCACTTTTAATCTTCCTGCATATTTGTTCCCTCACCACCAATATATTTACGTTAGAACAAAGAGCAAGAACTGAAGTTTTAAGAAAGTAGTAGGCATATAGGCCAATAATTGTACTCCTTACTCTCTAATGTCTTTGTTTCATCCAGCTTGCGTAATAATAAACGATTATGTATAGAGAAATATTAAAATAAATATTTAATTTAAGAACTTATAGGTCAGAGAAGAGAAAAAGAAACCTATAGGTTATGTCCACATATGTTGTCAAAATATTTTAAATTTCAATCCAAAAATTTAAATATTGGACCTTCTAGATATTTAATAAAATTTATACTCTTGAGAGATTAAAAGCAACCCTTAATTCATATTATTACACTATCACAGTAAAAGTAATTATAACCATTCAATAACAAAATTACACTGTACACAACGGTACAATGGAACAGTAACGTACACTGCTGGTGACCACAAACAATGAAAGACCTGTATAATTATCTATTGACATAATGTCTAATGAGGAAGTGAATATTTGCTAAGAGATTCTTAGAATAGTGAACTAGCTAAACTCACAATACAGTATGCATTACAATAAAAAAAAACTTCCCATGCCATAGTAACAGAATGAATTTATAACTGAATAAAATCTGGTATGAAACACTCGCACGACCTTCTCTTACTGAGGTTTCTAGTTATAACTGACAAATTCATTAAATTTAATAAAATGATTTTTTTTTTTTTTAAGCAAGCATAAATTCTTCATAAAATTTAAGAAATTCATCGCTGTTTTAATGGAGAAAATCTGAGAAAACTGAAAAGAGCTGTTCAATAGAAACGCACTTTCGGTCATTCGATTTTCTTCAAACTTGGAATTTTGGCAATTATACCTAGAGAATTATTTCAAATAAAAGTAATTACTCTACTCCTACATGCTGTTGATACGTTAAATTGAAAGAAATTCGTTGGCATCATTTTCGATATAATCACACAAAAAAAAAAACTGAAAAATGCATTCAATAAATTGATGCTTCCGGATAGGAATTTTGACAGATTACTTCCTTTCGGTTCCCATGGTGTTACCCAAACGTATGTCAAATTTTGTTTTTCGTTTTTGAGCTATGCTGTTCATAAACACACACACACAACCAGACACACATACATAGCTTGGTAGCTACTTTTTTCTAGGACGGGTGGGCCTATGCCGGGTTTGGCACCCCGGAACGTGTGTGAATATGGATAGGTTTAGGAACTTCATAGAGCCCACTCTCTTGTAAATAGACGTATGTGAGTAGCGTAATTGTGTTTTAATCGATAAATGTATTTATAAGGATGAATATATTAATAAAGATGAATATATTTATAGCGATGAATGTATTTATAAGGACGAATGTGTTTATAAGGATTAATGTACTTACTAGGATAAACGTAACGATTATACAATCAGAATTAAGAAAATAATGTATATATGACTGCGCTAATGATTTAGTAAAAATAAAAGAGTAATGTAACTTAAATAGAAATAAAAAGATTAAGTTGCTCACTATTTTGTTAGATTTTTTTTTATTTTATTAGAGTTCGTTCGTTCCAATAATGCAGAAGGTTTTATTATAAGGTAAAGTATAGTCCATTAAATATGGTCGAGGTGCATAGGACCATTGATGTTGTGCACCTTTCAAAATACAATAATAAGAAAAAAAACATACATAGCCCATTTTCTAAGAAAACACTTGTTCGAGCTAAGGGGACGGTGAAAAATTCGATATCGAAAATTTGACCTGATTGCAATACTTCCTCTTACATCAGTAAGAGTAAGTAATAAATGAATAAATAAAATAAAAGATGCAATATCTCAAATATAACACAGAATATTTAGTAAAGTAAATTAAGTTAATGAACGCCAAACTTTTAGCGTGAAAGAATTTGCCAATGCTCTGGTTATAATGATGTGTGAGAAATGTCAGTCTCCTTTCAACAGCAGGATGTTGTGTTAAAAAGTAAAGTAATGAAAATATTTATGATTCAGTGCACATATTTTGATGCAAATTCAATGCAGATCTTAAATAATTCTTTTATTATTATTATTAATGAACGTGTTTCAATTTAGAAAGCTTTCAACTGTGGCTTTAGGGATTTGTTTTTATAATCGAATAATTAGTGCTTAAAATATGCTATCACTATTTCTGATCTATAACTATTTTCATCATGAAGAAATCAACAAAATTTATCATCAATATACGGCAAATATTTGTTTGCTTTTTAACAAAGTATATATTTTAGTAATTATTTAAATGACATTATTATTATATGGAATAGTAGATAGAGCTTTATTTTAAAAATTATTTTGTGTGATCTCTAGTTGTTGGGAAAATATTATATATCTATGTGGCTTTTGTTTTTACTTGCTTACTGTTGTGAGAGAATCTTGTCAAATTTTGAAATCAAGTTTTCGTATTTTCACTGGAATTTTTTAGGTTTTGAATAGGAAGGAAATCTTTTTAGTAAATGTGTAAAAGTGTGGACAAACAAACTAAAAAAGAGATGCATCAAGCAAAAGACTTTCAATTATAAGCATTTTTTTTTTTTTTTTTTTTTTTAATTAAAGGCCAAACTATTTTCTTTAGAGACCTCTCACTTTCATTTATAAAACTTGTGCAGAAATATTGAAATTTTGGAGAGTTTGGTGGAGCCATATACAATCTTTAACTGTTTTTAAAATACCATTGCAATAGAACGCACGTTTGTACTCAATGGTAGCGGGATTTGATGGTGTTGGAAATGAATGAATCACAAGAACTTGCACTAACACGTTATTTACATTTTTGAGATTTTATTGAGTAAGGAGAGAAGAGTGTATAAAACGAGTAGAGAATGTAAGCGATAGAAGAGTGAATGATGATGGTTTGTAGCGTCATGAATGTAGAATGGTAGTAGCGTTGATGTTACACCAAGCGAGCTACTCCAAGAGTGATGTGACCAGTTAGAACTCTTGCTTGTTCTATTATTGGTGAGCTAGTAGTGTGGCGACTAACGAAGTGAACCTTCAGAGGTTGAGGTTGCTTTTGCGGTTCATGTTCATTCTTTAATATAAACTTGGAAACTCGCTGTTGGAAATTAACCGTTGGATGCCCTCTGTATTCTGATTTACGTCAGCGCTTGCAGAGGGAGGTTGGGTTCCACATTGCTTTGGAGAACAATAGTCTGTTCTTAGTGCTCGAAAATGGTGCCGCGTACAGAGGTTTTAGGCGATTTGAGGAAGAAGTATTGAAAAGAAGAATGGAATGGGTTGATAGAGACTGGCTTAGGAGTTAGTTTGTAATGTTAGAATGAAAATAATTTATTGCGTGAATGTTGCATGAATGCGGGTTTTAGACTAGCATTGTAGTTATGACCCTTAGTTTTAGGCTAGTTTGCAAAGTTAGATGTAGAGTTTTCTCGTACCCCCCAGTAATATTGACTAATGAGGGGCGTAAGAGTGTGCATGGTTTAGTGAACGAGCTTAGTGAAAACGGGATTTCTATAAATTTCAACTGTATTGAAATGAATAGAAGATAGGTTAGATACTTTGTTCCTTCAGGAATATCGAGTACTGGGGGAACTTGTAGGTAAGGATTAGCTTATTTCCATTGTTTTAGGGCGTCACGCACAGCGTTAGGAGCACCATTCAGGTTAGTGGCTTCTATACGGGCGGGTATGCGCGAGAGCGCAGGGACCACCCACCCTCAGTGCTTTTTAAATAAAAAAAAAAATTAACCTATTACCCTCTTCAAAGTAGAATTTGTGGCTCACTGTTATAGAATTAAACAGGCAGGTTTTTGGCAGAGTAAGCGATATGGTCATTCTACCATTTATCGCTAGATGCTTTTAAGGATTCCCATTACAGGTATTTCTTCTGATAAGATGTTGAAAACTTTTGTCTTTGGTCATTCCTACAGGGTTAGGTTGCATTCTAGGGAAGATTGGTTAACCCTGGGGTGATTCCAAGGGGAATCAAGGGGGTGATTGGGGTCCATCTGGGGTGATTCTTGAGAATTATCTCCGATGCTACACAGACGGTTCCAGGATGGATGGTAGATCTAGGGCTGCCGTCTATTTTGAGACGGGAGACCATTTGGTGGTGCCTCTTGGTGAGTGGACCACCGTTTTCCAGGCTGAGGTTTATGCAATTCTTTGCTGTACTTTGGATGAGAGTGTGCATAACACTAATTTAAAAGGTGTTTGTATCTGCTCGGACAGCCAGGCTACGTTGAAGGCTGTGTATCTTCACTTCCAGATTGGTGTTGGAACGTTCTAAAAGACTGGAAGACTGGAAGATCTCTCTTCATTGAAGTATATGCGTCTGGTCTGGGTACCTGATCATATGGGAATCTTTGGGAATGCGGAGGTGGATAGGTTTGCCAAATTAGGCGCCTCTCTCCCTTTCATTGGTCCAGAGCCTGCTGTCAGTGTGTCTTCTGGCACATGTTTGTTAGGCTTCCAGACGTGGATGACCTCACACTACTCAGTGGGTTGTCGGCAGTCTAGGATACTCATTGGGGGTCCGGATGGAGCTTTGAGTAGCGGGATCCGATGTTTTTCAAGGACCTCTCTCAGGCATCTGGTTGGCTTCCTCACTGGGCATTGTGGCTTAAGGAGGCATGTCTATACAATGGGGCTCATGCCTGACCCCTTTTGAGAGTTTGTGAGACACACCCATGCATCTGATGACGGATTGTTTGGGCTGTGAGGAGATTAGGTTTAGGACCTTCGGCCGGAAAGGATATCGGTAGAGGATCTTAAGCTATGTCCTTTAAGGTTTTGGTCCGATTTGTTCTGTCTGTGGTGAAACTTAGATGGGTGAAACCTGGGCCTGGACTTTCGTTCCAGACCCAGTAGTTGTTATTCTTTAGGGGTAGCTATATGGGCCCATGGAAGCTTTGGATAGCGTAGGGTTTTGCCCTCCCCTTCCTTGAATAATAAGAATAATAATTTTCTTTAGACATGGAATGTTAACTCCACATCTATATAAACTTATCATTTCTATTTTAACACATTTCCGGTAAAAAAATTATTAAACGGAAATTCTGGGAAATTTTCAAGTGTTATTGGAGTTTGAGAACGTTGTCTTATGGACTAAAGTGTAATTACATTCAAATACTAGCTTCTACATGTATCCCAACATCAGTGCATTCATGTCAAGAGCTTCTAAATAATTTTAGTTTTAGGTTTTGAAGAAAATTAGAATCATTTGTGTTATTGTTATGTAATCGCAGCAAGAGAAATGTATTCATATGAATATTTGACATCAAAACATTTTATTTTATTTAAAAAGTCAATTAGAACCAACTAATCATTTTTGTATATATAAATTTATATATTTATTAACATTAATATTTTTTAAAATGATATATAAAAAAACAGTAATAAAATATTTAAATTTCACTAAGAGAAATTTGCAATGTCGTCATATTATTCTTAAGTGAAGATTATAATGTAATTTATTTTAATGAAAGGATTATATATTCATATTACACATCAAAATATAACAATAAACTCTTTTCACATTTTAAAACATAAACTATAAGATGATTAGCAAAATATTCATATTATGATATTATAATACATTAATAATTTTAATGAATCCCCCAACAATTATAGCAGTTTATTAGCGGGAAAATATAGAAAGAGATATAAACAAAGTTAAAGTAAGAAACGTCCTTCCGTTAAGGCAGTCTGTCTAGGAGAAGGGAACTCCGAAATTTAACCAAGGGCAGGTCGGGTTCTGTAAGGTGTAGTGAAGCCAGCCGGCCTAGGAGAGGGAAACTTCAAAATCAAATGGCCTGGTCCCCCAGGATGGGGGTTGAGCGTGGGGCTGTCGACCCTACCTTGTAAAAAAATTATTGTTACGAAAACTCAAACAAGGAAAAACGGGACGGATTATATGGTACGAAATCGGCGAGAACATGGCTTAACAATGGCTACATGGAATGTAAGAAGTTTTTGGAGGATTGGTTCGAGCAGGAATTTGGAGTCTGAATTGAAGAAATATAGGATAGATCTAGCTGCGGTTCAGGAAATAAGATGGCGTGATACGGAAATGGTTCACCTGAACCATGTGATGATAAATAGTGGAAACAAGCAAAATAGAATTAGTACAGGCTTTATGATCTCTAATAGAATTAGTCATGCTATACTACGATACGAAACGGTAAACGAGAGAATATGTGTGGTGAGGCTGAAAGGTAGATTTTTCAACATCTCAATTTTATCAGTGCATGCTCCTACTGAAGAAAAAGAAGATGAGATGAAGGTAAGTTCTACGGGATGTTAGAAAGAACGTACGATGCATTACCCAAATACGATGTTAAGATAATAATGGGGGATTTCAATGCGAAAATCGGTAAGGAAGATTTTTTTAGACACACAATAGGAAAAGAAAGTAAACATGATCAAACAAATGATAATGGGGTAAGAGTAATTGATTTCGCAATGGCAAGAGGCCTTTTTGTTAGTAGTACAAACTTGCCACATAAGCAGATACACAAAGAAACGTGGGTGTCGCCCGACGGACTCACAAAGAATCAGATAGATCATGTTCTGATTGACTCTCGACATGCTTCGGATATCTTAGATGTTCGAAGCTGCAGGGTAGCGGATTGTGATTCAGATCACTTCTTGGTAAAGATGAAGTATAGACAAAAGGTATCGAACAGGCCTAGAGAGAGTGCAGACAGATTTGAAAGTTATAATGTAGAGAGCCTGAGAACGCTGAAATCAGAAAGAAATTTGAAGAAAAAATTAATGAACACCTTTCAGTATTAGAGGACAATGAGGAAACAATTGACGATAAGTGGAATAGGTTGAAGGATTGCTGCAGGGAATCGTTGTTACTATGCAGTCCAGAAGGTTTTAAATTTCAACACACTACCTCTTAGTATGAGAGTGGTAGTCATGTGTGGCAGCGAAGCGTGAGTCCTCACAAAAGCGAGTGAGAGACTTCTCAACGAGTGGGAAAGGAAAATATTAAGGAAAATATATGGTCCGAAGTGGGTTAACGGTGAAATTAAAATTTTGAGCAACTCTAAATTAGAGAAAAGTATAGCCAGCCGGACATAGTTGCTACTATTAAAAGGAATAGGTTGAGATGGTTGGGTCATATGGAGAGGATGGGTATAGGAAGAGTTCCCAAAAAAATGTTATATGGCTAAATTGGGGGAATGAGAAAGAAAGGAAGGCCACGTATGAGGTGGCTGGAGGATGTAGAGGAAGATTTGAGGAGGATTGGAGTCAAAAGATGGTGGAGGGAGGCACTTGATAGAGAGGAATGGGGGAGCATTGTTGAGCAAGCCTTGGTCCTCAATGGGCCGTAGCGCTAGGAAGAAGAAGAAGAAACTAAGAAAGATTAGATGACGTAATCAATATGATTACTTTGCTTTTCTATTGAGATCCAGATCCTAATGTGCAAATTTATACCTATCTCATTGTATTTTATTTACAAATCTGAGGCTTCTCGGAAAATATGACTAAAATGTATATTTTCTTTTATAGAATTTTATATTGTATATTGTAGATAGCTTTTCCTGGGGTTAGAAAACGGCATATAGAAATGTATATGCTAAATTTAAAAAAAAAAACATCACTGGGTTCATTTTTGAGAAAATTGCAAAAAAAAAAAAACGAAAATAGTAATCAAGAAAGACATACTTCCGGTTGGCAGTTTTGGATCGAAACTTTCGTGTCGATTGCGATGATGGTAACTAAATAGAACATAGAGTTTGACTT
>JAAEAF010012042.1:0-20618 GCA_011037195.1 Triatoma infestans | reverse complement strand
CACGGAATTTTGGCCGAATTTCTAATTAAGTTTGTTTGGATGATAGAATTATATAATCAACTATGATAACACTTTAGAGAAAAACATAATCCCCACCCCTCCCCTAAATGTGCCATTAAATGAATTTTCCCAGAGAAATGTTTCAAATAGAAGTTGTAGATCTTTGTATGTGTAGTTTATATAAGTAGTTTCAAGAAAATCATTAAGACCATTTTTGAGAAAATCGCATAAAAAAGAAATGAAAATATTAAAGTGGTAAAGTAAACTCACTTCCGGTCATCCGATTTTTTTTTTCAAACTTGGAATTTCAACAACATATTTAATTCTTATTAACATTATATAGATGACAGAATTGTCTAATAAATTGAAATAGCACTTTAGATATAAACCTACCCTCATCCCTTCCCACAAAAGTGTCCTTAAATGAATTTTCCTGGAGAAATGTTTCAAATAAAAGTTGTAGACTTTTTTGTATGTGTAGTTTATATACCAAGTTTAAAGAAAATCGTCCAAGCCATTTTTGAGAAAATCGCAAAAAAGCAAAAAACTAACTAGTAAAGTGAGTGCTACTTCCGGTTGAGGAATTTTGACAGATAACGTACTGTCAGATCCCATGGTGATACCTAAGCGGAATATTAAATTTCAACTTTGTACGGTTTTTCGTTTTTGAGCTATGCTTTTCACATACATATACACATACACACACACATACACACACGCATGCACGCACGCGCACTCAGACTAATTGCTAAAAACTACTTCTTTGGACTCAGGGGACTTCAAAACGGATGTTTCCGGTGAAAACTCGATATCGAAAATTTGGACCACGATTACAATACTTCCTCTTACTAGGAGCAAAAGAAAGTAAAAAATTTGTTGTCATAATTATATTAAGGTGCTGTTTCATATTTCATCCCGAGAAAAACAAATTTCTAGAATTTGACACGATATAAATACTAGAGAAAGAGATAAGGACTGGATATAAAAGTGTGAGGTGGTATATAGAAAGGTTTATTTAGAACCTTATTAGTTGGCAGAAGCGTGCCTAAATAATCCCCCCCCCCATAAACAGACCAAGGTCAATATAATTTTAAAATAATATAAAAGCCACTTGTTTGTCTGACCTTTTTTTTTACATTCAATTTGTTGATTGTTGCTTTTCTCTTTTTAACTTGTAACAATCAATAATACTTCTTCATGGAGTGCTCTCAAGAAAGGGCCCATCTTGTTTGTTACTCTTTGTTATTTTATTTTCCTATATTTTTCCCTTCCTCTTATTGCTGTAAGTGGAAGTATTTCAATCGTGTCAAATCTTCCAAACTGAGTTTCACCGAAAATCAAATAAAACTTTATTTGCACAAAAGCTACATACACTTTAGGGCAAATGAGTGGGTTATGATACATAATTTTCATAATGAGGTGGTGCGGAAAAATAATGATAATAATAGAACTAACTGTGGTGTAATTAAATCTTACAACAGTCTATAAAATTTATGTCACATAACAAGAAAAAATAAAATTCAATGTTACAATCTTATTACTTGATATAAGTCACCATTAGGGGAGTGTTTCCATCATATAGAAATATTTGAATCAATTTAGTGAAGACGCTCTGATCTTAAGCGAATCAATGACAAAAATAAATAAATTATTTTATTATGATCTCCGATGCTTAAAAGATCACACAACTTTTATACAACAGAACTTAAATTAGATGTCAAATATTTGACTACGAAATTATCCCTCAAATTGGCATAACAAGGGACAATGTAATAACCAAATGTCTGATATCATCTTTCTCCTTGAAACACAGTTTACAATGTTCATTTGGGAAGAATTGGTACTTTACATTTCCTACAATTATTCTTGGAAAGTTTTTATTTATCATACGAATTTGTGCTAACACTTTAATTTTTTCATTATTGCAAAGTAACTGCAAAACTTTCTGCAGGGTTATTAAGCGCACTGATATGCCTAAAATATATATTGTAGTTACTGGATACAATTGTTAACCGTTTGGATAGGGCTATGCTCTGCGTCGAGAGGTTCTGCAGTAGGTGGAAAATTAAGATAAACTCATCCAAAACTGAGGCTGTTTTGTTCACCAGGCGCAGGCCGGCGATGTATCGGCGTGTCAGTTTCGGAGGTCAGCCAATACCTTGGTCTGCCACTGTCAGGTATTTAGGCGTGGTTCTCGACCAGAGCCTCACCTTTGCTAACCACATAAGGGATAGAATCAACAGGGGAAAGGCAGCCATAAGTGTGTTATTTCCCTTGTTTTGTAGGGAGTCTAAGCTCTCCCAAGAAAATAAGCTCTTGCTTTACAAGACAGTGGTTAGACCGATGTTATTATATGCCTGTCCCTCTTGGAGCTTGGCATGTCGATCCAGTGTCGCCTCGCTGCAGGTGATGCAGAATAAGTTTCTGAGATTGGTAACTTCCTCACCCAGGTATACCCGAATCCTTGACCTGCACGTTTCTACAAAAATTGATTATGTTCAAGAATATATCAGAGTTGCCACAGAGAAATTTTTTGACAGGTGTAATTTAAGCCCTAATCAACTCTGCAGAGTAATAGGGGATTATGACTTGGGGGTTGTGCTCAGACACAGGAGAGTGAGGAGCGCTGTATTATAAAGAATTGGCCGCATATAGCTTGGGTTTTTTTTTTTTTAATTTTTCCCTAATCATTGATATAATTAGGCTTCAAATAATGTATATATTTACCTTTAGGAGGTTATAGCTACTAAAGCTGACACTCCTGAGTTTTGTACATTTTTGTAAATTTATTGTAAATAAAATGATTTATCTATCTATCTCTATCTATATTGTAGTTAGAATTTAATACAAAATTTATGTTCAGAGAGAAACAATTATTCTCAAAACTTTCTATCATATTATTTTTATGATAAATAATCATTGCTACATTTTGATAGTTTAATAAAGAAATCAAAATTTATAGAAGATAAACAAATTCTAAGCTGGGTTACCCAGTTAAAAGGTAATGAATAATTACCCTCCAACTCTTCCCAATCTGAGGTAACAAATCTTGGGAATTCTATTGGGATCCATGTTTAATAAAGAAACCCACCAACCCAAGCATTCTCTGGAAAATTCTAACCTTAATGTGTGAACGGCCCGACTCAACTCTCACATAGGAACTTGGAGTTTGTTTAGGAAGCTTTAACTCAGTTTTGATAAAATATGGGTGCGCTCTTTCTAAATAAACAGCGCACTGACCAGCCCAGTTTTCTGCCAAATACAAGAGTACATTTTCCACGGTCGACTCGTAAAGTGTACATTTTGAGGCCCAAGATTCCACTTTTGAAAATCTGATAATATTAGTTAGAGCTGCATTAGCCGAAATTTGGAAAAAAAATATTTTTCACAACTTATGAGGCAGGCGGAAGAGCCGAGAGGTATCCCTAGATAAACATGACTTCCCACTATAGCAATTTTGTTATTTTTATAAATAAAATCTTTAGATCCAGGAAGACACCCTCCTTTATGATATGGTGCAATACAAGTTTTGAATGTGTTCACTTTTAATGAATTTCTTCTACTGTACAATAACCATCTAAAATATTGAGATTCATCTGGGTTTCAATCCATGAAGAAGCAACCAAACCCGGATATCGTCCGTATACATTATGGTTATTAAATCTTTGCAGGAGTTAAGTGGGATTCCACGCGCCACTTTATAAATTAATTATAAACAAAATCGGAGTTTCATCAAAAATGTATATTCTGAAGATCCCTGTGCATATTAAACTGAATTTTAGAATGTATGTCTGTGTTTGTGTGAATGTCAGAAACGAAAAGTTGCAGGAATCTTCATGGTTGCTATTGCTTTCGGTTAGCGTCATAGGTTCCAACAGGAAGTAATTGGTCTATACCACTCAATAGTACCATTGAGTATGAATGAATATTCGTTTTTGGGGGTAGCGGAGTGGGTAGTTAGTCAATTAAACTTTAAAAACACATTATAGTATTACAAACATTTAGGTCAATCATTTTTATTTTCTCTTGCTGCTTTAAGAGAATATTATAACGTTTTGCGTATTCACCGAAAATACGTTTGGGGTCTCCTGAGTACGTAAAAAATGAATTTTTAGCAAATGGTCTATGTGTGTGTGTGTGTGTGTGTGTGTGTGTGTGTATGAGTGAACTGATGATATCTCCAAACCGAAAAATCGCCGGAAACCCGTACTTAATATTCAGTTTAATTGAGTGACAACAAGATTGTAGCCAAAAATCTGACAAGCTGCAGTTTCTCGAAAGCGGATCGAACGATTTTCTTTAAAATTATCAACTATCCATACACAAAAATGTTAATCATTTTTATTTGAAGCAATTTTCTAGAAAAAATTGTTTCTTGGTGTTTGTGGGGGCGGAACGGCAACTTTAAGCTTGCTTTAAAGTACTATTTTAGTACAATATATGGTTCTATCACCTATATAATATGAAAATACTTTAAATGTGTTTATAGCATTGCATATTTAAGGAAAATTGGTCAACCGAAAAAGCGACTCACTGAATAGGGTTTTTCCCACCACCTCTGTATCCTTAACCTGTTAGGGTCAAGTGAAAATCTCCATATTAGAAAGAAAATTTCTCAATTTGTATCAACTGCAGTAAGAGTAAGTCGTGTGAGTGTTTTCTCTTACTCTTAGTAAGAGGAAGTATTGTAATCGTGTCAAATTTTCGATATCGAGTTTTCACCGGAAATATCCGTTTTGAGGCTCCCCTGAGTCCAAACAAGTGGTTTTTTAGCAAATTCTCTGTGTGTGTGTGTGTGTGTGTGTGTGTGTGTGTGTGTGTGTGTGTGTGTGTGTGTGAACAGCATAGCTCAAAACCAAAAAAAAATCGTAGAAAGTTGAAACTTGATATTCCGTTTAGGTATCACCATGGGATCTGACAGTACGTTATCTGTCAAAATTCCTCAACCGGAAGTACCACTTTACTAGTTAGTTTTTTTTGCAATTTTCTCGAAAATGGCTCCTACAATTTTCTTAAACTTGGTATATCAACTACACATACAAACAGTTACAACTTTTATTTGAAACATTTCTCCAGGGAAAATTCATTTAAGGGCAGCTATAGGGTTGGGGTGGGGTTAGGTTTTCATCTAAAGTGCTATTTCAGTTTATTAGACAATATTAGACAATTTTGTTATCTAAACAAGGTTAATTAAATTAAATATGTTTTTGAAATTCCGAGTCTGAAAAAAAATCGGATAACCGGAAATGCGTTTACTTTACCACTTTACTAAATGATTTTTTTTTTACTTTTTCGCAATTTTCTCAAAAACGGCTCCGAAGATTTTTCTTGAAACTTCCTATATAAACTAAACATACAAAGATCTACAAATTTTAATTTTAAACATTTCTCTGGGAATATTTATTTATTGGCACTTTTAAAGGGAGGGGTGGGGTTATGTTTTTCTCTTAAGTGCTATCATAGTTGGATTATACAATTCTATCATCCAAACAAAATTAATTAGAAATTCCGAGGCCAAAATTCCTAGTTTCAAAGAAAATTAGTAAACCGGAAGTGCGCTTTTACTCAACAGTTTTTCTCAGTTTTTGAGGAATTTCATTAAATTTGGTACACAAACTATAAAATTTGTCAATTATAATTTTGCGAACTGGAGTAAGTGAATGTTGTATGAGTGTTTCATAACAGATTATTATTTATTTTTTTTTTCATGAAGCAGTAATAGCTTTACAAGAAAATTCATATATTATCACTCTTAGAACGCATTTATAAATAACTTAAAAGATACACGGAAAATGTCTGAGAGTGAGGAAAGTTAGCATAAAAAAAAACAGAATGGGAGAGTAGAAAATTGCAATGTATTTTGTTTTGAAGTGTTTAGTTTAGATGAGATTATGTTTTGAATAGGATTATGTATATCAAAGCTGTAAATTGGGAAATAAGAATGCAAGCAAAAATATGAAGGAATTATGTATATTGTCTTGATATATCACGAGCTCTTTGTGACACAGCGCGCCAACACATCTCTTCATTCCATCTTGTCATATAGGAGATAAATCGCGAACACATAGCCTTATACCTTGTGCTAGACGATGTTCATACTGTTCGCAATTTACACACTATTCCTTACAATACATTACGTGCCACTCCCAAGTGTAAAGTCCATATGTTTTATAATATCAATAAAAATTGGAAGAGCAATATTCTTTACTTTATCTTACCATTCTGTAACAGGAAGTATCCCAATCGTGTCAAATTTTCGATATAGATTTTTTCACCGGAAATATACGTTTTGAGGTCCCCTATGTCAGAAAAAAGAGGTTTTTAACAATTGGTCTGTATGTGTGTGTGTGTGTGTGTGTGTGTGTGTGTGTTTGGTGTCAGCATAATTTAAAAAAGCGAAAATTGTGGAAAATTTAAACTTGATATGTAGTTTAGTAGATTCGTAGATAATTTAAGTAGATTAAGTAGACTCGACAATAAGGTTTCGAACAAAATCAGTTAACCGGAAATAATCACTTTACTGAATGCATTTTTTTTAGCATTTTTTCTATGGTTTTCTCGAAAATATCTATAACGATTTTCTTTATAAACTTCTCACATTAACTACACACATAATGAGCTACAACTTTTATTTGCAACATTTCTCCGGGAAAATTCATTTAAGGAGACTTAAGAACGGGGTGGGTGGGACTATGTATTCTTCTCAAGTGTCATTTTAGTTCATTACCCAATTCTATCATCTAAATAATATTAATTGTGATTAAATATGTTATCGTAATTCCGAGTTCAAAGAAAATCGGTTGACCGGAAGTGCCTTTTTACAGGAAGTTAATTTTTATTTTTCTATTATTTTCTCTAAAACGACTCCAACGATTTTCTTTAAACTATGTATGCGAACTACGCATAAAAAAAGAGCTACAACTGTTATTTGCAACATTTCTCCGGGTAAAGTCATTTAAGGGAATTTTTTGTTTGGGGGGGGGCTGGTATGTTTCCTCCAAAGTGCTATCTTAGCTGATTATACAATTCTATTTATTATCTAAACAATATTAATTAGAAATAAATAAATGACCACAATTTCAAATTTGAAGAAAATGAGTAAACAGGAAGTGCGTTTTTACTGAATAATTTTTTCAGCTTTCTGTCATTTTCTCAAAAAAAAACAAAACCGACGGATTTGATTAAATAGTTTTTATAGTTAGTGGACCAAACTATGAATACAGAAACCTATCACTTTTGTTTGCAATTTTTTTCTGACAAATCCATTTAAAGAAGTTTCGAGAGGCTGGCAAACCTCAAAAAAGTCATTTTATTAAGTTCTCCTATTGATATAAAATTGAAGACAAACATTATAATTGATTATGTGGATGTGTCCGTAATGCTGGATAACATCTGGTATTTTATCTGTCGTAGCAAGCATGTTTTTGTTATTCTTGACCGATTTCAGATTTTCATCCATAGTCAGAGTAAAATTATCAAATTTAATTTAAGGTTTAATTTACAACGAATTTTCTCTAAGACGGCTCCAACGAAAAATTAATTTTAACGGTGTTCGAGAGAATTTACGTTAGTCTTTATTAAATAAATCTGTGTTATATTCTTCACTGAATAAATAAAATTAGAGCCATCTTTAATGAAAATAAACCACAACATTTTTGCTTTCATACAGTATTCATTAACTAAAACCGGATATCTTTTGTAAACATGGCAGGCTGGGAGTTTCATATCTGTCTTTATGTTCCACGAGTTAGAAATGATAAGATATTACAGCTTTGTAGGCACACTGACAATAATATTAAAATATATTACTAAATCGGACTGGTATATACCAATAGAAATGATGTAGCTGCTCGCAACCCATAATACTACATGTATAAATAATATATCCAAAAAGTTTTTTTCTTAGCTTGATCTATGTAGATTAAAAGAAACTACATTCTTGAAAAGTTTTGGAAATACATATTTTCTTCATTAGACTTTAGACAAATTTTCATTTAATTTTTTAAATTTTACTAATTTGTCATAACATTGAGTGGGGGGGGGGGGGACCAGAACCAACCAGCCAACCCAGATAAGTAAGGAAATGAAGAGCGGGCCACTAACATAGAACCAAAACCATATATTTGAAAATTAACGCCTACAAATTCCGCAAAACTAACTAAAATCAATTTAATCAATTTTCCTGGGATAATTTTTCAAATCTAAGTGATAGGTGAATATGTGGATGGGTCCGCAATGCTGCATAAAATCCCGGATCAGTGATACGTACGTATATAGTATACGAAGTTTAATGAAAATCTTTCGAGCCGCTTTTGAGCAAATTGTGGAAAACTAAAACCCAACATTCAGTAAAGTTGCACTTCCTAAACCTTTAGTATCAGATGCAGTGGTGGTACCCAAACGAATACCAAGTTTGAGCTTCCTGTTATTTTTCATTTTTAAGATATTTTGTTCTCACACACACACACACACACACAGATTAGAGGACCTCAAAACATGTATTTCCGGAGAACACTCGATATCGAAAATTTGACACGATCGAATAAGAAAAAACTTAAAAATTATTAACTGAAACGTGGACACATCGGTCTGAATTAGAGGAAAGACAGATACAGCAAAATGATCAGCATGTATGTATGTATACGTGTAAATTAGTAAGGTGAGCATAGACAGGATGGTAGATGTCAGTGGGCCTGTTATAGTGTTTCTGTGAACACTGATTGAAGGCCATGTAACTTGATGAATATAATTTTATAATAGCAGAATTGTTATTGTACAACCTTTCATCATTCTTTAATTTTATCTTTTTCATTACAAATCCAAAAAATGTATACTTAAAAACTGATTATATTTATAGGTACCTAAATTCTTTGAATTTTTGAAAGTTAAACATCTGGTGTGAAATACACACACACACACACACACACACACACACACACACGACTTACTCTTACTACAATTAACAGAGTTCTAACTACAAAATATCCTTAAAAGTTTGAATCAATTTGTTTTAAAAATTCTATTTGATTTTTAATAAAAGTGATAGATTTACGTTACGTTAGCATTTAAAGTTTTCCGGCCAGTGTTTTCCAGGCTGAGATCATTAGTATCATTGAATGCTGTTGCATAGTGGAAAAGTGAAAGGGTGAAGACATTTTCTGATAGTTAAACTGCACTAAAGACTTTGAATAAGCCGTGCTGAAGTTCTAAATTAGTAGGTGAATGAATGTAGGAGAATTTCAAGTGGTCTCGCTCAGAAGAGTAGGGCAGAGCTTATCTGGAACGCGGATATAGAGGGCAATGAGAGGGCGGACGAGTTGGCTAAGGTGGGCTCCCACATTACTATAGCAGCAGCCGCTAAGTAATTTTGTGACAGTGAAGTTAAGGTATAAGGAAAAGGATTTTGGAAGAATACGGAAGGATCTCTCTAGGTTAATAGAAAGGTATAAGGAGACTTGAAGTAGATTCTCTTCTTGATTAGGAATACAATTGAAAGCCCTGGTAGGTGTACTGACTGGGCACGCTAAGGTAACAAGTCATTTATTCAAATTAGGCAGCACGTCTATCAGTCAAAAGAATCAGTCAGGGAAACTGAGTCAGTAAGGTATCACTACCTAGGTCAGAGTCCCCGTTTCGCTAATACTAGGTTCCGCATATTTGGGAAGGCAACACTTCCAATGCTTGGGGGAGTTGGAGTTTAAGGATATCTTAAGATATTGCAGTTAGACCGGTAGATTATATATGGAGATAATAATCCCAAATTCGTTTAAGTCCCACGCCTTTGGGCACCCACTAATAATAATAATAATATTATTATAATATACTAAAGTATATTTGTTAAATAATGGCACCTGGTCGATATTTGATTGTAATGCCCGCCAGAAAAAATAAGCATTACTTTAATTTGTTGTGGTGGTTGGTTCCGCAGAGCTGGAAAGCATCAGAGACATTTTCCGTGGTAGCCTGCTTCGTTTTGTGGTCAGTTAGTGTGAAGCTAAGTCTCTATACGAGTCTGTGTTGGCACACTGTCTGAAAAACGCATCCTGAAGATGGGCGAACGCCCGAAACCGGTCGATGACCACAAAACGAAGCAGGCTACCACGGAAAATGTCTCTGATGCATTACTTTAATCTTTGCTTCTTTACCTAATTCTCATTAATATTATATAGTTGATAGGACAGGACATTGTACCTAAGTTCTGGGGTAGATCTGTCCCTTAGAAAACTCCAAACACTCTTGGAAAAAGGTTTTAAATAAAAGCATTAGGCCTTCATATGTGTAATTACTATGTGAAGTTTAAAAAGAAATGTTTGGCGTTGTTCTAGAACAAATCTCGCAAAATCTGAAACAAAAACACACATTCAGTAGTTTACACTTGAGTTTCTTGCAATTCTTGCCATACACAGACTCATGTACTTCCGGCAAAAACTCTATTTCGAAAGTAAAACTCTATTCGCAGTAAGAGAAAGTAAAAATTCCTAATTCGAGTAACGTTGTCTGTTCCAATGGCAATAAATGCAGTAAGAGAAAGTCGTTCAGACCAATTCTGACTTTCCCGTCCCGCAATTAGAAAAAGTATTGCGAACATATAAAATTTTCGGTACTGAGTTTTTACCGAAAATATTTAAGCTTCCCATAGTACGAAAAAGTGGCATTTAAAAATTGGACTGTGTATGTGGGGCATGCCTGTGGCTGTGTTTATTTTTATCTCCTCATTAGTAGCCCTATTGAGGAGGACTTTATTTGAGCGTGTTCCCTGTAACATATATTACGTCACTGCACCCTCACAAACCTTCTTAAATGAATGTTTACGGAAAATGTTTCAAATAGAAGTTGTACGTACCTCTTTTAATGACAGCTGATTTACTAAAGTTTAACGCAAATGATTGGTGCCGTTTACGAGAAAATTGCCAAAAAAAACATGAAAAATTGATTCAATGAAGTGGAACTTCCAGTCGACCTATTTTTACCCAAACCTTACTATTTTCTATTTTTGAGTTATGCTGACCATACGCACAATGATCAATTTTTAAAACACATTTTTTCGTACTCTAGGGACATTAAAATACATATTTCTAGTGAAAACTCAATTTGTATAGTTTGGCACGATCGCTATGCGATATGAGAAAATATATAAAGTCTCTTCCTTGTAAACGATTAGTTGTGGTGATTTATTAAGTAATATTAATATTAAGAGAAACAATCCTAGGACTAGAAAGGGAATTCTATTATTTGAGAGAATTTCAAACCAATCCATCCAACTATGAATTAATAATTTATACAGTAGTTACTCAAATGGTAAATGAATTTGAAACCTCTGTCAGCGAAAGGGAACTTCATTGTATTATAACTAATATTAACTTACCATCTGACAATTACAAACTACAAACTTCTGAGATGTACAACGGACTAGTAAACAATAATTGTATAGAATATTATCAATAGATTTAATAAAAATTAACATTGTTTATAGTAATCAATATTAACAGAAAATAAAAGAAAGTAAAAACTAGTCGGAACTCACACGACTCACAACTTTCTCTTACTGTAATTTACGTAGTTTTCATTTATTTATTTAAACGTGAATTACCGAGTTTTCAAATTTCATATATAATAGGCAAGTAAAGGAAGGGATTAGCTCACTGGAGGCGCGCTGGACTAGTAACGTGCAGGTCCCGAGTTCGAAACCAGCTGCTGCCCTTAGATTTTTTCTTCCTAAGAGCCTCTTACAGCTCACTGTAAAGGTGATGACAGTATTGTCTGTAATAAGAGAACACTGTCCGGAGGCCAGCAGTGCACTGAGAAGGTTCCGATCTTTGGGGTAGCTATATGGGCCCAGAAGGGCTTTGGAAAGCATAGGGCGGAGTCCTTCCCCCACAACAATAAAAAAAAAATCTGGGTGGAACACTCACAAACTTTCTCTTACTCTGTTCTCAAAATTATAATTGACAAATTTTATAGTTTGTGTACCAAATTTAACGAAAATTCGTCGAAATTGAAAAAAAACTGTGTTCAGTAAAAGCGCACTTCAGGTTCAATAAATTTCTTTAAACTCGGAATGTTGGCCCTCTATTTATTTCTAATTAATTTTGTTTGGATGATAGAATTGTTTAATCAACTGTGATAGCACTTCAGAGAAAAACATAATCCCACCCCTCCCCTAAAAGTGCCATTCAGTGATTCTTCCCAGAGAAACGTTTTAAATAAAAGTTATAGATCGTTGCATGTTTAGATTATATACGAAGTTTCAAAAAAATCGTCGGAGTCATTTTTGAAAAAAATGCGAAAAAGAAAATAAATCATTTAGTAAAGTGGAAGTAAAGGCACTTCCGGTTATCCGATTTTTTTCAAACTCGGAATTTCCACAACATATTTAATTCTAATTAACATTATTTAGATCACAGAATTGTCTAATTAACTGAAATAGCACTTTAGATGGAAACCTAACCCCTCCCCTCCCCCAAAAGTGCCCTTAAATGCATTTTTCCGGAGAAATGTTTCAAATAAAAGTTGTAGCTCTTTGTATGTGTGGTTGATGTTCCAAGTTTAAAGAAATCGTCGGAGCCATGTTTGAGAAAATCGCAAAAACGTAAAAAAAAACTAGTAAAGTGGTACTTCCGGTTGAGGAATTTTGACAGATAACGTACTGTCAGAACGCATGATTATACCTAAACGGAATACCAAGTTTCAATTTTATACGGTTTTTCGTTTTTGAGCTATGCTGTTCATACACACACACAGACCATTTGCTAAAAACCACTTTTTTGGACTCAGGGGACCTCAAAACGAATATTTCCTTTTTTCAAACACGGTATTTTGGCAATACATTGAATTCTTATTAATATTATATATGTTGAAAATGTGGGTGGATCCGCAATGCTGGATAACATCTGATATTTTTATCCGTCTTGGCACGCATAATCCGACCGGTTTCGGATTTTCATCCATCGTCAGAGCAAATTCACCAAGTTAGTGTCCAGAGTTCACTTCAACATAATGTTTCTGTTACACTCACACTTGTTGGTTGCATATATGTCATTAGTATACGATAAAAAGCATGCTATGATGGATAAAATACCAGATAATATTATATAGGTGATAGAATCGTATAATTCCTTGAAATAGAACTTTAGAATTAAGCCTAATGTCAGCGTTTTCTAAGAACGCCCTTAAAATGAATTTTCCCAGAAAAATATGACAAACAAAAGTTGCAGATAGATTTTCTTAGTTTTGGGCAACATCCATCAATCAGAAATGCGACTTTACTGAATGGATTTTTCAGTTTTTTTTTGCAATTTTTCTTGAAAATGGCTCCATCGATTTTTTTTACCTTTGTATAACTAACTACACATTTAAAGCGCTATAACTAACTTTTATTTGAGATCACTGGGAGATCATTCTTTTAACGGAGCTTTTGGGGAAGAAATGGGGTAATGCTATTCTTTAATCAGGTGCTAATATTTGTTGTGGTGGTTGGTTCCGCAGAGCTGGAAACCATCAGGGACATTTTCCGTGGTAGCCTGCTTCACGGATGAATATAGAATGCTAGCGTTGGATGATGTGAGACTGATATGGCTACTTAAAACTCCTGCTTGTTCTAACAGTGGATTAGCTGGTGTGGATAGATTAGTGAATTTTTCAAGGTTGCTGCTGATACTTGTTAACTCCTCAAAATTATGTAGCTACTGATGTTTACTCTTTAGACATAATTAGCTGGTGACTGATCTGTACTCTTCAAAGTTGATTTGATGACCGATTGACTAATTCCACAGATGAGAGATTCGCTGCCGAAATTAAAACTGATTCGCCAATACATTGTGGCGGGCGCCGTGACAAGAGAGATAATGTTTGGTTAACTTGCTTTGAGGCTCAAAGGCGGCGCTTACAGTGGCTACGAATAGAAGTATTGAGTCGAGTTTTTGTGTGGCGAATCTGATGGTGATTGGTTCCATTACATAAGCAAAATTATATTGTTTTATGATATTGAATTTATTGTTAAATTGATTTTACGACTTTATATCGCTCCGCTCGCACCAATTTGAAATTACGCACTAAAACTTTATGGAACTGATAACGAATTAATTTTAACAGACTCCAAACTCTTCAATCTAAGATCCTACGTCGTAGCGTTGATGCTCCTTTTTACTTCTCGAACAAAACAATCCATACTAACCTGAAGATTCTATTTATACATAAGCTAGCAAAATCCATATATCACGAATTCCATAGTAATCTCTCCCTCCATCCTAATCCTCTGGTTCACATTCTCTCTTCAAATTCACTTCCGGGTAATCGTCCAAAACGACTGAAACCAGGCTGAAGCAGGCTACCAAGTGCTATTATAGTTGTTTTCAGTGGCGGCTACTGGTATTCGCGATTGCGCGACTGAACCCCCAGCTATTTGAAGAAAAAAAGTAAAAAATTAAATAAAAAAGTAGCAAAATTTTCTTATTTGATTTTATTTTCTTTCATATTTCAATTTCAAAAAAATATTTTCATTTTTATATTAGTTAGGAACATAAGTCACACCAAAAATTGTATATACTATAAGTATAAATTGTACAAAAATTGTGTAATCTATAAAGTATTAATGAAAAAGATCAGTAGTACAATCGGAGAGTCAGACATAAAAGAATAGGAACGTATATCAGTATAGGAGCTCCTTTAATATGTTCGTACAATGAATTGTACACTTAGTGAATTGCATGTGTATCAGGAGATGTATAAAAAAGTAGGAAGCAGGGGGTTCACAGTTGGGAGTCGCGCTGGAGAATTTACTAAATATATATATATGTATATATAAAACATTTCTTTGTGTTAGTATAGAAAAGTGTATGTTTTTATTAACTTTTTAAAAAAGAGTAGGGGTTACAAGCGCGATGAACATTACTTACGATCTACGAACGAACTTACCCGATCTTACCCGGAGTTAAAAAAGTTGTTTTTAGCAAATGTTCTCTGTTTGCGCCTGTGTGCGTGCGCGGGTGTGTGTATGTATGTGAACACTATAGCTCAATAACGAAAAACCGTAGATAGTTGAAACTTAATATTCCGTTTAGGTATCACCATGAGATCTGACCCTACGTTATCTGTCGAAATTCCTCAACCGGAAGTACCACTTTACTAGTTGATTTTTTTACTTTTTTGCAATTTTCTCAAAAATGGCTCCGACGATTTTCTTGAAATTTGGTATATGAACTATACATACAAAGATCTACAACTTCTATTTGAAACATTTCTCCGGAAAAATTCATTTAAAGGCAGTTTTGAAGGAGGGGTTGGGTTAGGTTTCAATCTAAAGTTCTATTTCGGTTCGCTATACAATTCTGTCATCTAAATAATTTAATAAGAATATAATATGTTGCTGAAATTCCGAGTTTGAAAAATCGGATAACCGGAAGTGCGTTTACTTTACCACTTTACTAAATGATTTTTTCACTTTTTCGCCATTTTCTCAAAAATTGCTCCGATAATTTTCTTGAATCTTCTTACATAAACTAAACATACAAAGATCTATAACTTTTATTTGAAACATTTGTCTGGTAAAATTCATTTAAGGGCACTTTTAGGGGAGGGATGGGGTTATATTATTCTCTAAAGTGCTCTCATATTTGATTATACAATTCTATCATCCAAAAAAAATTAATTAGAAATAAATAGATGGCCAAAATTCTGAGTTTCAAGAAAATAGTAAACCGGAAGTGCGCTTTTACTGAACATTTTTTTCAGTTTTCGAAGAATTTCATTAAATTTGGTACACAACCTATAAAATTTGTCAATTATAATTTTGAGAACTGAGTAATGGTCATTGCCGCCTGAGCCTTCTCAGTGCACTGCCGGCCTCCAGATGGTGTTCTCTCATTACAGACAACACTGCCAATCACCGGACAGTGTGCTGTAAGAGCTCCTAAGAAGAAAAACCTAAGGGCAGTACAGCTGGACTCGAACCCGAGTCTTCCGCGTGGGAGTCCAATGCACTATCCACTAAGCTAATAGATTTATTCTTAATTTAACATATTTAATTGTAGGAGAGGGATGCAAGTTTTTACCTGGCTCCTGGCTTACTTCGTGATTTTTAACTAGCCAAGCTACTAATTATGATAGGTAATGTAAGTATTTAAAAAAAAAAAGTTGAACCCCCACATATCCAAGTCACGAGCCGCCACTGGTTGTTTTACTGGCAACGACATCTATATAATATTAATTAGAGTTAAATTTGTTGCCAAAATTCTGATTTGATGAAAATCGGTTGCCTAGAAGTGCGTGTTTACCAGACAGTATTTTCCGTTTCTGTTTTGTTTTTTTCATAGACACCATCGGAACTCATTCAACTTGATCATTAAACATACAGAGATACGTATAATGTTTGTCTGAAACCTTATTTCAGAGAAAAATGATTTTTTAGGGGTGGTAAGCTGGATGGCCATGAGTCGTTTTATTTTTTATTAAGTTTAGATTCTCCCTAGGTTTAACATTGAAACATTGAAGTCGTGTCAGTTCAGACCGTACTTTTGTTGTTTGTCTTCAGGGCACCTCAAAATGTACATTTCCAATGAAAACAGAAATACAAAATTACTCACGATCGTAACACTTCCTGTTACAACAGTACAAAAAAAAACAACTAATACTTCACGTGGTATAATGAACCTCCCCGAACATCTGATTATACATGCAACATATAGAATATTAATACAGAACATAAGCTTTTGTGCCTTTTTCTTGTTATAATGTCTAAACTGTCTGTAAGCTTTTGAATTATAGTGAAGAAGTTTTACTGACAACTGGCGCACCAATTGTTTTGTGTAGAGTGATGCAATCAGAAAGATGATGTGGTCGTGGCACGCAACAGTCACTTTGGACTGTATCATTCTACTGATTGCTTCTAGCAAACCAAAGACCCCATTTATAAACAATGGCCTGCAATATTAAAGTTCCCTCGCAGAAATACTACTATTGCAACCATCCTACCTTAATTTTCCATTTATTACACTTGTACTCAACATGGGCCATCCATTATTCCTAGCCTTTGTTAATCTCTACCCCTCCCGTGTTTTTACGGCAAGATGTGTGCAGGCAACATTCTCAACATTTAAATTACCATAATAACGCTAATCCTTTGAAAAGCTTGATAGATATTATCCGCTTTCATATTGTCTACTTTATTTTTAACATTTTTCAAATGTGATTTACGACTCATTCTTAGAGTAAAATGGATATACTGGTAGAGAAGCTAAGAAGCGTACAGGCAGCGCTAAGAGGACTTTTGAATGACGGGTTCCATAGCAGGGAACCTATTTGTTATATGGAAGGTTTAAGGCTAAGAGAGAAGTGAGAGCCCAAGGCCACCGCTACCCGGAGTTCACTGTTTTTGGGTGACAGATTTTTAAGAGGGCAGTTTGTTAGCACAGTAATTTATAAATAATAATTACAAAAATTTAAAATAGTTATTTATTTGGCAAGAGAGTTAAATACCACTTAATTTTGAGGTAATAACACACTCGAGTTCAGGTTTTTTTTTTTTTTTTTTTGCTACGACAGTTATAGACAGTATAATTAACCTCTAAGAAAAGGTTGTCCATTAGAAAGGGAATGTTTGCCTTCAGAAAGATTGTAGAACATTAGGTTGAAGTTATATAATGGTAAAAGTAAGGTGGTTGATGTTGGTGAAATGAGAAGACACGAATTGACAGGTTATACGCAATTTATTTTTAACGATTTAATATTTTATATTTTACTAGGGAGCGGAGAAGAGTAAATGGAATGTAGAATGACAGAGTGAGTGATGTTGGTAGCGTGATGAATATAGAATGCTAGCGTTGGATGATGTGAGTCTGATATGGCTACTTAAAACTCCTGCTTGTTCTAACAATGGATTGCTGGTGTGGATAGATTAGTGAATTTTTCAAGGTTGTTGCTGATACTTGTTAACTCCTCAAAATTATGTAGCTACTAATGTTTACTGTTTAGACATTATTAGCTGGTGACTGATCTGTACTCTTCAAAGTTGATTTGGTGACCGATTGACTAATTCCACAGATGAGAGATTCGCTGCCGAAATTAAAACTGATTCGCCAATACATTGTGGTGGGCGTGACAAGATAGATAATGTTTGGTTAACGTGCTTTGAGGCTCAAAGGCGGCGTTTACAGTGGCTACGAATAGAAGTATTGAGTCGAGTTTTTGTGTGGCGAATTTGACGGTGATTGGTTCCATTACATAAGCAAAATTATATTGTTTTATGATATTGAATTTATTGTTAAATTTATTTTACGACTTTATATCGCTCCGCTCACACCAATTTGGAATTACGCACTAGAACTTTATGGAACTGCAAAACAAATTAATTTCAACAGACTCCAAACTCTTAAATCTAAGATCCTATGTCGTAGCGTCGATGCTCCTTTTTACTTCTCGAACAAAACAATCCATACTGACCTGAAGATTCTATTTATACATAGCCTAGCCAAATCCAGATATCACGAATTCCATAGTAATCTCTCCCATCCTAATCCTAATCCTGTGGTTCACATTCTCTTCAAATTAACTTCCTGGTAATCCTCCAAGAAGGCTGAAACGCCGTTGACCCTGCGACATCTTATGATGGTTATCAATGGATAACTTATCATTCACATCAATCATGCCTCTTTTTTATGTACATTTATCACTTTTACTGGTTACATGCATAGCATGTAGTCGTAAAATTCTAAATAAAATATTTTTAAAAAATAATAATAATAATAATTGATTTTGAAATGTTAAAAAAGGTTTATTTGAGAACTTCTATTTTATTTTAATTTTGTTAATGTCTTTTAGCTTTTAGCACTTTAATTTAGAAGTGATTTTTAATCTGTAGAACTTAAAAGTATATTTTTAGACACTAATTTTAGTGGAATAATTATCACAATTTAACTGTTGTAGACATAATTATTTAATTTTTTTTTTTAAGCTCCTCGGAACATTCTTTTCTATTTACATCTTACTTTGATTAAATAAAAATGTTTTGAATAATGTAATTTAAAATATTGTAACGTTTTTCTTTCTAAACTAGCTACTGCAACTAGTTTTAAGTGGGTTCGTATAGATAAAATACTCTCTAAACTTCAATAAAGAAAACACCAATTTATTGTTATACACAATAAATTACAAAAAACAACACTTAATAATGATTACTTCACAGTTTAAACCATAAATGTTCACTTTGTTCACTTTTTATACACTTTCCACAAACGTACACTTCGTTTGTAACTGGAAACTCTACAAAACTCTCTGCGGTCCCACTATTTATACCGGTGGAGAATCTTCTAGAATCTTCTCAATCATTCCAGAAATAACTAGCGCGCGTCGCCAGCGCTTGCTAGCGGCCACTAAGAGAACTTAAGGTTCCTACTTTCTCTCCTGGATGGCACCACTGGCTGCGTTACAATATATTAGAGGCAAATACATCCACATGGTTTTCTCTCACTGCAATTCCCAAATGTTCTTACTGAGCATGAGCAACATCTACAAAGTTGCATTTCTTTAGTTTCTCTTACTGCTTCATGACAATATGTGTGACTTAAACGTGTAATTCTTTATAAAACAAAAAAAAATGTTTCAAATAAAAACTAATGTGTAGAGTAAGTTTAAAGAAACTCGATGGGGCCATTTTCGTGAAAAACCGAAATCACGAAAAACTGAAAAACCATTCATTATGTTGCTTTTGCAGCTGACTGGTTATGATAGATTTCCCTGGTGATTTCTAAACGGAGCATGGAATTGTGTTAAATTTTCCAAATCTAGTATTTCAGTGGAAATACATTTTTGAGTGAAGCGAGTTTGGAATAGTGGTTATGAGCATGGACTTATAACTGAGAGGTCACCAGTTCCAGTCTCACGTATATAACTGCTAAATTTATATTAGTTTAAAAAATGTTAAAGGTAAAGTATGCTCCTACGTCCACGACACTTAATTTGGTAGGTAATTACCGACACTTAAAACAGCAGGTACTACTTCATTTTCTTTTATTTTTTTTTACTTTTACATGTTTTGAGATCGCCTGAGGGTGAAAAAAAATGTTCTTACGTATGTGTGTGATTAACAAAATTGGTATTCCGTTTTGGTACAGATAGCGCATTTGACAAGAAGGTTTCATTCAAAACCCATTAACGGGAATGCGATTTCACTGAATTTTCTGTTTTTTAAAAAAAAACAACTATAATGTTCTCCTTTAAACTGTACAGATACAAACTTATCACTTTTATTTTCAAGAATTTTCGAGAAAAAAAATCTTATTAAGGGTTCTGCGGAATTTTTAGCATTCAATTTCAAATTACATGGGGTTGATTCAATGCAATTGGCCTTTTTTTGGGACTAGTATAATCTAGAGGGCCTACAACCTGCCAAGGCGGAGATACGTGCCCCACCCCACCCCCCACCTCTATATTTATGTTAGGACAATCGAATAAAATTTGAAGTATAAAGAAAATAGGTCATTTTATACAGAATTGTATTACCAGGAGAAAGAGAAATTCGAGTATTTCACTCATGTGAGTGTTTCACACACATTTTTCTCATCCTCAGGGGACCTCCCTTAATTTTTTTTTAATTATAGCGCGTCAACATCTATAGTCATTGGCGC
>JAAEAF010012041.1:0-14678 GCA_011037195.1 Triatoma infestans | reverse complement strand
TTATACGGCATCTCGCCTGTATGTGTTCGCATATGTCTTTTCAAGTCATGGGATCGTTTAGTACTGAAATCACATTCATAACATTTATACGGCTTCTCGCCTGTATGTGTACACATATGATTTTTCAAATCTCCAGATTGTTTACATCTGTAATCACGTTCACTACACATATACGGCTTCTCGCCTGTATGTGTGCGCATATGTTGTTTCAAATTTCCGGAATCTGCACAACTGAAATCACATTTACAACATTTATACGGCTTCTCGCCTGTATGTGTTCGCATATGTCTTTTCAAATCTCCAGATCGTTTAGTACTGAAATCACATTCATTACATTTATACGGCTTCTCGCCTGTTTGTGTTCGCATAGAGTTCATCAAAATTCCGGATACACAATTGAAATCACTTTTAGCACATTGAACACGTATGTTTTTGCATATGCATTTTAAAAATTCCAGATTGCTTACTTCTGAAATCACGTTCACTACATTTCTATGGCTCTTCGCCAGTATGAGTAAGCATATGAGTTTTCAAATGACTGGCTCTACTAACAATGGAGTATCATTCACTGCATTCGTATGGTTTTTCACCACCATGAGTAAGCACATCATTCATCAAATTTCTTAATTTTCGCATTTAATGCATTTGTCGCTTTCCTCAAGAATGGATTCGTGTATGTGCATTCAAAGGTATGTATGCGATGCACTACAATCACATTCTCAACATGTATACTTCTCGCTAAGTTACATGTATTGAGATGTGCTATTCGATACTGCTTTCGTATAACTACTATCCCCACATTTGTTAACTTCTCATCACTGAATGGTGGTTTATACCACTTCTTCGTCATTTATGACTGTCTGCGCAATAGTTCAAATTCATTTTCGCTAAATTTATTATGAAGATTTTTTTCCTTTGTTTTCTTAGTGTTTTGTATTTCAGTGCTGATGTGTATAGTCAGCAGATTTGGATGAATCTACTTACAATTGTTTTGTGTTGAATCACCTTAGTATCAGTTTCAACTTCTTTTGAAAATTTTTGAAATGCTTCATTCTTTATGCCTGGCTGAAGAATATTCACACTTTGCCATAGAAACGTCATATCTGGAACAATAAATTAGCCATACAGTAACAATAAAGTAAAGTCAAATAAAGTAACAAAAAAGTAGTTAATTTATTTATCCCTATATTTTAAATAATTCACATTTAAGTTTATGAGATACGAATTAATTTACCTCTATATACATTTAAATCTGGAATGTTTAAAATTTTCTGTACTTATTCAATTATTATTAATTTTGTATAATTCAAACTATAAAACATCACCAATATAATATGTATATATACTATAAATGTTGTACATCATCCATTTTGCTCAAGTAACTGCCACCAATGATGATTTATGATCACTACTTACCTAAAAATAGAAATTAGTTCATTTTTAAAAACTTTAATTAAATTATTCTGTCTTTTATAGATGGGTATTGTTAATGGTTCAGGGCCTGAAAAAATTGATGTAATTTCCATTCTAAATTGCAATAAACCTAATAAATCTAAAATTATATTTTGTCTTACTTAATTTCAAACGAATATCTAACTAGCTTAGGTCTTGAATAATGCTTAGATATAATTTCCGTTCCCTAATAAGTGACTATTATGTAGGTAATAACTTAAAATAGAATAGTATTATTACAAGTAAATGTTAATGGAATACACATCAAAATAAATATCCATGCATAACTTAAAAAAAACCTTTATATTCAAGGAATATTCCCTTTCGTAACGAACTACTATAAGCTTCCTCTTCAAAAACTCAAAGTAATGTGTAACGAGCTTTCCAACTTAAAATAATGATTAATTTGTAGTTTTTCTTCACAGAAATTCTAAATTTTTTATTTTTATAATAAATCTCCATGTTTCAGCGCCTAATTATGCCATTTTAAAGAGTTGACATGATTCATTAAAAAAACAGACATCAGTAAAAAAATAACCATATCATTTCAATCAAATTACATATAAATTCTTAAATTTAAAAAAAAACCTGCATTTGGCATCTCAACCATAAAAATTGCAGTTTAATCACTAAAAACTTGCTAATTTAAAATAATTAGTTATCACTTTCGTATTCTCTTATAGAAAAACTTCGAGTTATACTCAAAAAAAATTGACAAATTCAAATATTAATGAGAAAAAAAAATTAAAAAAAAAAAACTACTTTCAGGAGTAAAAAGATTTATCAATCTCTCTCTATATATATATAAACAAATATATTATAAACTAATATGAATGAATACAAAAATAATGTATTTCAAACAAGTGATTTATAAAATAAGATTAATTAGAAAGCAATTTTGGAATTCCATAAAAACATTTAAATACAAATTTTATCTGTAATGCCAATTTGAACCTTAAAGATTTTAAAAGCTTTTTTGAAAAAGTATATAATGTTGTTTTTGAAGTTCCTGCTAGGCTTTATGTTGAACCGTTTGCTTATAGTCCTATTTAGTTCACTAAGCCCGAACTACAGTCTGTACTAGTTAGAGCGAAGGATGGAAAGGCCCCTGGACTCAATGGAATATCGGATGAGTTTATAAAAATGCTTTGGATGATTTTCTTTTCAAACTGCTAGTTACTATCAAATTAGTTACGAGTTTACTATCAAAATTTTAAAGAAGGTTTGATTTATTCACAAGAAAAGGTGATACCAAACAAGTTGCTAACTACCGGGGTATATCATTTATGCAACACAGTTACATACTTAATATGGATATGAATATATACTTAAAGTACTTCAATTTCCAGATAGTGGGTTGCAAAATTTTTGGCAACTTAGGAGTCTGGTTGACTTAGGCTCGAGAAATTATTTTGAAAAGGTTTTCTTGGTATGAGGTATGGGAAAGTAGGTTTTGCAGTTTTGAAAGAATCTACTTACAATTGTTTTGTGCTAAATCAACTTAGTATCAGTTTCAAGTTCTTTCTAAAATATTTGAAATAGTTTAATATTTATGCCTGGCAGTAGAATATTTACACTTTGGTAAAGAAACGTCAAACCTGGAATAACAGAGTATTGTAGCGATGTAATTGAATTTAATATTTTTAATAATTCACAGTTTAGTTTATGAGATACGAATTAATTTACCTTCATACACATTAAATCAGCATTGTTCAAAATGTTCTCTATTCAATTATTATTTTATGTAACCATAGGCTTACAAAAATATATAACTTCACCAACATATAATATGGTGTTATATATACACACACACAATAAATGTGGTGCATTATCACATCTTGCTCAAATAACTGTCACCAATTAAATATGTTTTGCCATCACTTGTTGCCTAAAAATAGAAGAAATTGGTTCATCATAATTATCGAATAAATTTCTACGGATTTGTACCTAACCGTTTGGAATTAATACTTTTATGATCATTAAACTACCCTCAATAGAGGACCCGATTTGCTCATGTAGTTATGAGCATGACTTGTACTTTGTAGGGGCCTAGGTGAAGCCTCGCATATAACTGGTAAAATTATATTCGCTTGAAAGATGTTAATAATAGATGAAGTAAGTGCATCTAATTTTATAACTGGACGTTAAAACCGGCTGATTAAATGGAAATTGTTTTACATTATTTTCGCTCTAAGCAGACAATTCTAACTCTTGAGCATCAAAAGCGTGGCTACAAGGTTCGCATAAAAATAAACAAGATAAATCTAATAACGGTAAAAAAAAGCAATGTATTTTCTACTAAATACAATTATATATATTAAGATGAGGAAACTCAAGTATAAAGAAATGTGGATATTTCAGACATCAGATACTTTGAATATGACGATTTTGTAACTACAAAAAGGTGAAAGTTATTCAAAATGTTTCAGCTGAAAATACAGGTTGCTAAAAGCGAATATCGAAATTAGCCATTCGTTGCGCTGAGTTTCTCTCAGTCTCAGTAGTCTTCATGCGGTTCAAGCTAAACAATAACATAAACAATCGAGCCTACTTTATGGGAAATAGTCAATAAAAATAATCATATTACCAGAAAGTTCTAACTCCTTGGTATTATATAACGATCACCTAATAATAATAACCAAAAAATAGATCAAATCTCAGTTCCAAATTACAGTAAACCTGAGAAAATAATATTTTTCCTCACCTAATTTCAAACAAATTCCTAACTAGCTTTGTTCTTGATCATCAATAATGTTAAAATTTAATTTGTACATCCTAGTAAACGATTATTATATACGCAATAACTTCACAGAGAAGAGAATTTTTACAATTAATTATTATGAGAATACACTCAAAATACAATATCCATGCGTAACTTAAGAAAAAAACTTTATATTTAAGAAAACCATCAATCCCCTTCACAACAAAATACAAAACATATTTCACCTTGCAACTGTTATAACCTTCCTCTTCACAAAACTCAAAGCAATGGAAACAACTTAACATAGCTCTCCAATGAAAATAAAATAAATATTTATGCCTTGATTAAGCGACTCAGCTTAGTATTATACATCCATTATTATTTTCGAAATATTTTTACATTGAAGAAGAAACAGCTATTTTTTTGCTCAATAGTTTAATTTTGGAAATATGTTTATGGTGTTTTACTATCTATCTACAGTTTCTGCAGTGATATATGACAATACATGTATTTCCTAGTTCCACAAAGATATACAATACTGTCACGTAAATTTTGTTCACTAATCACTTCGGTCTGCAATTAACCATGAGGGGCTGAGTTTGGACAAATGACATTTTTAGCTTAGATAAGAAAACCCAAATTCAAATCGTAGGCGCCAATTAATTCGAAAATAGAATCCCAAAAATTTACTATCAGCTTTGAGATGTTCTACAAGTTAGGATAATACGTTTTTGCAATCACCTTTTGCTTATAATATCTTAACGGCAGTTTCACAGCTTTCATCATTAAGGGGCAATCTACCTTACACAATCTACCCTGACACTGCAGATCAGTGCTCCGCAACGTTTTCTTGCCCACACCACAACTAAGATCTCCCCAAATTTCACGCCACACCAGAAGTAGTAAATATGTATATATACAAAATAGAATGCAACAATATTACATTTTTACTTTCTCTTACTCCTAATAAATCCAAATTTTCGATATCGATTTTTCCCCGGAAATATCCGTTTTGAAGTCCCTCGGGTCCAAAAAAGTGGTTTTTCGTAAATGGTGTGTATGTGTGTGTGACTGTATGTATGTGAACAACATAGCTCAAACAAGAAGATCCCAGAAAGCTCAAACTTGACATTCCGTTAGGGAGTCACTTTGGAATCCGACAGTAGGTCAGCATTCAAAATTCTTCGACCGGAAGAACCATTTTACTGAATGATTTTTTACTTTTTTGCAATTTTATTGAAAATAGCTCCAACGATTTGCTTTAAAATTTACATGTCCCCTGCACATACAATTTATATTTAAACTCTTCTTCGGGAAAATGCATTTAAGGGTTTTATGGAAGGGCGACTCTAAAGGGATATTTCACATTAGTATACAGTTCTGATATCTAAATAATATAAGTAGAATTAAATGTGTTGTTGAAATTCCGAGTTTGAAAAATCGCATGATCGGAAATGCATTTTTACTACACCGTATTTTACAGTTTTCTTGTATTTTTTTTCTTTCTTGCAATTTTCTCAATAATGGCACCGACGATTTTCTTCAAACTTGGTATATCAACTGCACACAGCAGCACACACATCTATCAACTTAATGCGGGGCTTTATGGGTTAAGGGTGGGAAGTAGGCTATTCCTCACGAAACTGCTAGTCCTCAGATGATTATATTAATTATTACCATCAAACAACTGGTCCCAATTGATTAGTAGGAAATAAATAGATGGCCAAAATTGTGAGTTTCAAGAAAATAAGTAAACCGGATGTGCGCTTTTACGGAACTATTTTTCAGTTTTCGAGAAACTCTAACGAATTTCATCAAATTTATATACAAACCAGTGACATGTGTTAGAATTATCACAGAACAAGAATTTTATTTTGAATACCCTCCAATTGCCTGCTTACTATCCACCGATAACTTATCAACTTAGCATTACACGATATTTCGTTAATTGAAAATTTAAAAAACTTTTCAACGCCTATTAGTCCATTCTATTTTATCTAAGCAACCACAACCCGGTTACATTGCAATTATTTTTAACTCCAATTAAGATTCAATTCGGTAAGTGAAAATTTTATCTTTCTAGCTCGGACCATACTAATAATTCACTACGGAAGGATGTAAAGTACTTTAAAACTCCATAACAGTACTGAATCTAATACCCCTATAATCTATTATAACATGTAGGCATTTTCTAATGATGATAAGGCGAATATTATGGCAAACTTCCTGGAGAGTGATCATAGGGAGAGCAATGATACATAATATTCTTCTTAAATATCTTCCTCATAAAGCCATTGTGTTTCTCACTAATCTTTTCTAACAGGTGTCTTGTTTTTGGTTGCTTTCCTAGTTAATGGAAATCTTCGAAATAAATTCTTCTATTAAAACCAAATAAATCACCGAAACAGCCAAATAATTATCGACCGATTAGTTTGCTCAGCACAATTAGTAAGATTTTTGAAAAAAATCCTACTCATGAGAATCAATCTCCATTTGGATGGAAATCTGATAATCAAAGATGAACAGTTTGGCTTCTGATCAGGCCTATCCACGACTGCTCAACTAGCCAGAATTGTGGACCGAGGCAATTATACTTTTCTTGAATAGATTTACATTTTTTCCCACATGTAATTCTATGCCCAAATTAAAGTATTTTATTTCATAAAAAAGCTGTAAGGCTCTTAGCTGGTGATGCTCATATATACAGCCATAAAGTTAACAATACATAACGTACTAATGTATAAATTAAAAAAAAAAATCAAATGTTCGAACCACGTGGTCCCATTTAAAAAATTCTATATTGACTTACTTCAACCAGATACAAGGTGTTTAACAACATAACATTAAATTTTACAATAAACAGAAATATGACCAGTAACAATAGAGTTACAAAAGAATATAAAAAAGCTTAATTTGCTTGAAGCTGGTGTTTAAAACTCTACACATACATCACATCTTGCAATAGAGATTGTATACATTAACAACTAATCTTCCGTTAAAATAATCTTCCGTTGAGAAGGGCACACAGAAAGTCGGATCATCGGGAAAGAATGTAATTCTGATCAAAAAAAATATAATTATATAAGGCTGTTAAAGAGGTTCATATTCCTGCCACTCTTTATGAAGGAATAATTTATGAATTATTAATATATCAAACAGCCATAAAGTTCAACAACATTCTTATTTATAAAGGAAATTCTGTAATTCTTTCAATTCTAACTTATCAAAGTTAGATAGCTTCTTCTGGAGTTCTGAGGTTCAATACTTGGACCGGCACTATTTCTTATCTCCACTATCTCTTCTTCAATGTCTACCTTCAGCGAGGTAAAGTAAGCTTTATATGCCGACGATAATGCTATCTACACCTTCTGCTGAAGAGTAGATCAATAGTCAATCAATTAAATAAAGCATTAGAGAACATTAGTAAATGTTGTAACAGATGGAAAATAAAAATCAATAATTCCAAAACAGAAGCAATTTTTTTTACAAAGCGGAGGTCTATGTTGTGTAGGCAATTAACAATGAAGTATGAGATCGTGTCCTGGGCGATTACTGTCACATATCTAGGGGTGTTGCTGGATAGAAACTTAACTTTTACCACTCATGTAAAAGACAGAGTCAATCGAGGCAAGTTAACAATACGTATGCTGTTTCCTGGACTCTGTGGGGAGCCAAATCGTCAACTAGCACAAAGGTCATGTTGTATAAGGTAGTTGTAGGTTAATGCCACTTTATGGCTCTCCATCATGGACTTGACATGCTCAACCAATGTAGCCTCTTTACAAATTATACAGAATAAGTTCCTGCGACTGACCACAGATTCCCCTCGCTATACACGAATTTCACATCTCTACTTGTCCACCAAAGTGGACTACATGAAAGATTAATTACAAAACTTGCTACAATTTTTTTTCCAGGATGGACAACAAGCAAGAACGGCCTCTGCAGAGTTATCGGAGACTATGACGTGGGAACTGTTTACAGATTTAAGTACACTCTAATATAAAAATGTATTGAAAGTTTAGGGTTTCTACATGTATTTCTTCTTTAATTAATCAGAAGAAATTTTAATAAATATTATTTTTAAATTTTACTTCATGTTGGAAGTTATAGTTAAGTACTGAAAGTAAATGTACATAAAATGTATTAATGCATATACAGGGTGCCCGGGCTAAGTTGTTCACCCCTTTTACTCGGTAATTATTGATGAATCATTTTCTTCGAAAATAATTTCAAATCATAACTCCCTTTATTTTTTGAGCATTATCCAATGATATTTTTACTTTCTCTTACTCCTAGTAAGAGGAAGTACTTGAATCGTGCGAAATTTTCGATATCGAGTTTTCGCCGGAAATATCCGTTTTGAGTCCCCCTTAGTCCAAAAAAGTGGTTTTTAGCTAATGGTGTGTGTGTGTGTGTGTGTGTATGTGTAGCTGAATGGCATAGCTCAAAAACGAAAAACCGCAGAAAGTTGAAACATGATATTCCGTTTAAGTATCACCATGGGATCTGACTGTACCTTATCTGTCAAAATTCCTCAACCAGAAATACCACTTTACTAGTTGTTTTTTTAGTTTTTTGCGTTTTTCCCAAAAATGGCTCCGTCGAGTTTCTTCAAACTTGATATAATAACTACACATACAACGGGTTTTATTTGAAACATTTAACTGGAAAAATTCGTTTAAGGGCAGTTATGAGGTACGGGGGAGGGGTAGGGTTAGGTTTCATCTAATGTGTAATTTGAGTTTGTTAGACAATTCTTTCATCTAAATAATATTTATTAGAACTGGATATGTTGTTGAAATTCCGAGTCTCATGGTCCGCAGTTACAGCTTCCTCTATAGTGGTATCATGGTTGATTACACAATTCTATCATCAAAACAAAATTAATTAGAAATAAATAGATGTCCAAAATACCGAGTTTTAAGAAAATTAGTAAACCGAAAGTGCGCTTTTACTGAACAGTTTCATCAGTTTTCGACGAATTCCATTAAATTTGGTACAGTAACTATAAAATTTGTGAATATTAATTTTAGGAATGGGCGGAAGAGAAAGTTGTGTGAGTGTTTCACATCAGATTTTTTTTAAGAAAATAAATATGCTTGCTACGACGGATAAAATACCAGATGTTATCCAACAATGCGGATCCATCCACATATTCAAACTTTTTTTGTGTTAAACATTCACAACTTGGGAACTATAAAAGAAATTGAAATTTTTCAAAAAAAGATTTTCTCACGAAATTACAATACTTCCTGTTACTAGGGATAAAAGAAAGTAAAAAAGTATTTTTAGAATTCATAATAGGAAACAGGGGTTCCCATTCGAAAAAAAAAGTTTGTTTCTGTAATCTGCATATCAGCAGCAGAATATATTTTTTTTATATTATTAGATACTGCTCAAAGAATAATGGGATTTTTAAAGTTTGCAATTTTTTTCCATTATCAATAATTACCGAGAAAAAGAAGGGAGGACTTAGCCCAGACACCATGTATGTATGTGTAAGAACATAATGGGTAGTGTCGTTATGAATGTTAAGGAACACTGCCAGGATTCATGGTAGTTCAGAAACAAGGCTCGTTGTTCTGCCATCTTGGCTGTAGGTTGTGAGCGAAACATAATTCTCCCTTCAAGCGTGAAAAACAAAGAGCCTGCTCTTCCCGAGCATACGCCCGCAACTGGGTGTACAACTGGGTGCACCAAAATACTTTCCCAATTAAGCAATTATAAGGATTATCTCGTAAGAGAAGAGATTGAAATTGAGAAGGGAAAAAACTGCTTAAAATAGGTCTCCACCTGAGCACAACATGGCTGACCCTCCTCATGAAAAAATAGATAAAGCAAAATAAACAGTTTCTCGAAGCAATCTTGCGGGATGGGAGACATAGGCGGGGCAACCGTGGGCATGGAACGAAAAATTAAGGACTGTCCGAGTATCAGAGACATTTTCCGTGGTAGCCCGCATTATTTTGTGGTCATGGACCGGTTTTTCGGGAGTTCGCGTATCTTCAGGATGCGTTTGTCAGACAGTGTCATAACACGGACATGCACACAGTTGTGTGAGTGTTTCACATCTGATTTTTTTTAAGAAACTAAATGAAGCAGGCTACCATGGAAAATGTCTCTGATGCTTTCCAGCCCTGCGGAACCAACCACTACAACAAGGACCGTCCACTACATACAGACAAGATAGCGGAAGCATGGCACTCCATCACAGGTCGTGCCATGCTTTTTTTCTCATGTCCCATTTGAATTCATTCAACGTGACACGACTCTGAACAATCTCATTGTAATCCGGGCCAAACATCACTTTCACCCTTAACCTGGTATCGTCAATTTCTCAACTTCAAGTGGTATCGTGGGTCAGCATTGACCTGGAAACTTTAAAAGCGCATTACTTTTTGTAGATCATTCATTTAAAGGTCGGTTTAGTTTTTGTTAGAAAATTTATTTTGCAAACCAAAATGATGAATATTTTATTTTTTTTCAAGATTAAGAAAAGATAAAAAAATTAAAAAATCACAAAGTTGCATATTTTTACAGAAAAAATGAGAACAAAAAATAATATTTTCTGAAAAATGCCATTTTCTTAAAATTAGATGCTCATTCCAAGAATAGAATAGTCTCAAAAAATAAATAAATAATTTTCTTAAATTCTGCAAGTACATAATTTAGACATTATCGGAGCAGTATACACACTTTGTTGTTCATATCGCAGAATGTTTTTTATCGTTCTTCGAAGAGGACATATGACAACGCGGTCGTTTCTCTGTACGAACTTTACTTTCTTCCTTGACTAGTTTCTGCTTCAGGTTCAGATAACCCAGTGAGTTAAATTTTGCTTATAGTGCTGCGTATGTCTCGAGGTAATTTTGGCTGTAGCAATCTTCTTTCCGTATGACGCCTAATAACAATCTCATTTCCGTTCAAATCACTGTCACGTACAGTTTTCCTAATGTCACCGTCCTCCTCATGCAATAACAAACGCTGTATTTCAGTTTCAGTATATTCTTTTCCGACGATTAAGGCGTAAGCGCTCATATTTAACCCTTTCATTGCTAAGTTACTGCAGAGTATTAGTTCTCTACATGCTAGACTGTCTCACTAGCAATAGTCCCCACCATGCTGAATTGTTTTCTCAGTCGTAGATGTTGTCCCACTCCTTGTTTACAACTCTTTAAGCTTTAAAATCCGCTCTTTAACTTTTTAAATCCCTATTTTAAACTTTTTAAATCTCTTATTTAATTAGTAACTGTCTAAATTTCCGGTGAATTAATTAATATTTATCTTAATATAATTCTATTAAAGGTTTGTTAAAAAAAAAAATATACCAAAAAACAAAAAATTTTATTTAAAATATCTTAAACAAATATACAATTAAAAACGTAATAAAAAAATACTAAAAAAAAATTAGAATGTTTGTTTAGTGTGATATATCTCGAAACACGGCACTAAACACAAGCCTTGGTTGCAATTTTCACAATAGTATCTCGACTCACTTCTCTTTTGTGCCTTTCGGCATACTACGCACCCTTTTCTGGGGTTTTTAGTTGTTTCAGTGTCCGGAATTAACTTTGGAAAATGCCTTTCCGTTAGCCTAAATGGGGCTAATTCCGACGATGCACGTCCTGCTTTTTTTCTTTGTGTTTGGTGTTTCTCCAATATCTCTCTTATCAGAGAAAGGTGGAAGTCGGCAAATGGCATTTTTTTTTAGTTTCATTTCTGTATAATCGATAAGCATTCATAACACACAAATCCAACATATGGAAAAAAAACTTCCTGTACCATTTGGTGGATTTCCTTGTCGTCTCAACAGTTGACAGTATCATGTCCGCTTTGTCCACAATGCCCATATTGATATTATATTGTTGAACACATAATGGCTTCATTTTTAATGGCTTCATTTTTTTCAAACCTGTCGTAAAATCAATTTTGCTGCTTTCTACCATTGATGCCTTATGAAAAGTGGTTAGCATCCAAACTTCCCTCCTGTCGCACCACTTCAATGCAAGTAGCATTTTTGATGCCCGGAATGTTAACTCACCTTTTTTTAAGCTTTCTTTCATAGGTGGCATTTCTTTTCTGTTTTTTCTGACGGTACCACATGCGTTGAATGTTCTCTTATGAAGCCATTCGAACAAAATTGGGCTAGTGTACCAATTTTCTAAATACACCGTATGCCCTTTATATTTGTAAGGGTCCAATAAAGTTGACACAACATTACCCGATTTTCCCAAATATTTGCTTTCCTGGTTTAAATCGGTTGAGGCACCTGTATATATAATAAAGTCTAATATATATCCTGTTTTGCAGTCACACAAAACAAAGGTTTTTATCCCGAACCTGCTACGTTTCGACGGGATGTACTGCTTGAAGAACAGTCTTCCTTTGTATAACGTTAAACTCTCGTCAATACACAGGTTTTGAAAAGGATAGAGACACTTCCTAAATTTTTCTCTAAGAATGTCCACTATTCTTCTAATTTTTATGAGAGGATCCTTTGCAGTATTAGGAAGTGTGTTATCGCTGAAATGGAGAAATTTCAGCAAAAGGTAATACCTGTCTCTGGCCATTACTTTCGTAAAGACTGGTGTTTCTATAATAGTATCTTTGGACCAGTATTCATTATAATTTAATTTTTTTACTCTTGTCATTAGCATTGACAATGCCAAAAAGCGAAAGATTTCATCTGTGTCGGTGTCTACCCATCTTTTTAATCTCGACGAGATCCGATCGTGGTTTGCTTTGCAAAAATTATAATAATTATTTGTCTCAATAGAAATAATTTTCATCAGCCCTAATGTAAAAAAGGTGGTAAAATAATCATAAATTGATGATTCACTGGTCAAATTAGTTTTTGATCCAGAATTTGTGTCATCAAAAGTGTGAATTTCTGGATCAAGATCCTTTTTATTCCATAAAAAATAGTCATCATAATCACTCTGTCTTTTGGTACTTACGGCGGATGTCTCATCAATTGACTCGTCAGAATCACTTGAACCTTCTAGCGTAGATGGAGGAAAAGGTGATACCGAAGTAGATGGTGGCGGAACATCAGGTTTTGTGGATGTTGAAGGTCTAGGCTCATCATCATCATCTTCTTCTTCTTCTGAAGTAAATTCTTCCTCACTATCACTAACAGTTAAAAGTCTCAAAATTTCTTCATCACTTAGTTTTTTGAAAGCCATAATGTTTAAAAAACTAAAGAAATAAACTAAAAATTTTACTGCACTAAACTAAACTAAATTAGAAATTACTAAAACTATTATAAAATATCTTAACTTTTAATAATTATAAACATTTAAAAATTATGCAGATAAAACTAAAAAACGCAATAAAAACTAATGTATACTCAAAAATTATAACCAAAATACTAAAAGTGTAATAGAAAATTATATTGAAAAATTGCAAAAGAGAAGTTATTCAAACAGACGCAAACGTTAGAATGACAAACAATTGGTTGTTATCAACAGTAGGTACAAGGGTTGTTTGGAAAAGCGATGGTAATAAACCCAAGAAATTTGCCGTCAAAAAGGTCGCAAGGGATTACTGCCTTCTTTTATTTTAGTATAACACAATAGGCAAAAGAAACTATTCTGAAAATTGTACAGATGTGGATGGGAGATTTAAAAAGGAAGGCGCAATTATGAGAGACTAGCAAAAAGGTCTGTTGCCATTTAAGTGAAATAAAAATATTCTATGGATGCCTATGGATGTATAGATGTCGCTGGAAGAAGTAAAAAAATATACACTTCCATGTAGGAGTCGCAAAGATACGAAAAAGCATCAAACCACATATTATATGTGGTATTAGCCTGTGGGAGAGTGCTAGACCAATACACATTAATGTGGTATTAGCCTGTGGAGAACGTCAAGTATACCCCACATTAATGTGGTATTAGCAATGAAAGAGTTAAAATAAGGGCATGCCCAATAATTCAAAAGTCGCAAGTAGTCGCACTTGAATAATATTACAACATAAAACAGAAAACACACACCGAAATATAAAAATATGAAACTATAAAAAAAAAAGTATAACGTAAGCGGTATTATTCGGGGCAAATTAGACCAAAAGACTATATTTTTTTACTTGCACTGCACAAGGAGGACTGATTTTATGAACGACTGTAATTGCGGTTGAAAGGGATGAATTCTGAGAAAAGGGAATGTTTACCGTCAATTCCTATAAAATGCCGCACAAAAGATGAGCGCGCCGGTCAAATTTGACCAGTCGATACCAACTGAAGGTTAAACCACTGACACGTTTCTATACCACGACACTTGAGCGTTGTTTTCTAATTATTTATTACATATAAGCAAATGCAGTACCACCCCAATCGTAATCACTACATTTACACACCTCGCCTGTGTGGTCGCATATGGTAGGTCAAACCTTCGGATGATACATAAGTCAAATTACATTCACTTCATTTATACGGTGTCTCTCCTATATGTAATCGCATATGCTTCTTGAATTGTCCGGACTGTATACAGCTGAAATCACATTCACTACATTTATACGGCT
>JAAEAF010012040.1:0-13388 GCA_011037195.1 Triatoma infestans | reverse complement strand
CTTCAGTATTAGCCTATATAATACTAGTCTGTATTCTCCTCACTTCTGGTGTCGTCAGTAGTTCCGCCATAGAATTTCTGACACTTTTACCCATAAGATCTTTACGGATGTGAACTCAAAGGCAATGGTCAAGGCGATGTTTGAAGAATCCCCAGCATTTTGTAAAAATTCTCTGTGAACTAGTCCCAATAGGATCCTTTTGAATTTCAACATGTATATAATTTCAATTAATAACCTCACAGATTAGATTAATACTTATAAATTTTAATATAATTTAATAAATTTTTAGAAATTAATTTATTCTTAAAATTTAGTCATTTTTAAATTTGATTTATTTAATAAAAACGTATTAAAAATAAATAATTTTTTCTATCAATTTTTGAAGTTATACTAAACCGCATGACCTTTAAGTATTGCACTCTATTTAATTAATGTGTGAAATTCATAAAAGGCGTTGGTCTTTAAATTTTTTTATTTATTAAGCTAACATGGTTGGAGGCGGCACTAACCTCATGCCCTAGAACTAACTCCCCTGTGGTAAAAAATTAAAATAAATAACTCATTTATTTTCTTATTCAGTGTTTTTTAGTTTCTGATTGCGATCATTCTTAGTAATTAGTATGTGTAAAGTAAAAAATGTATGTTGTTGTTTCTACTTAAAATATTTTCAATGCTTTTTGTTTTTTTTATAGGCACGTCAACATCTATGGTCATTGGCGGCCGGAGCTTTCTCATTGCACTGCTAGCCTTCGGATAGCGTCCCTCACCGATCAATGAGCTATAGATAGAGGCTCCTAAGAAGAAACCAAATCTAAGGGGTAGCCCTGGACTCGAACCCAACGGGTCCAACGAGCTAATCCCTTCCCTTAATCTTAATGTTGCTTCTTTAATTCGAAACATTTTATTGTTTTAATAAAATCTTGAAAATAAATCGATTATCAAAATAATATTCTTAAATTTATTGGTTTTCTATTTTTAAAATCAATATAATAAAATAAATTAAATATTAAAAGATTGAATAAAATATTAAATATTTTCAAAATATCCAATAAATCTTTTGAATAAACTTTCAACCTTTTTATTAAAAAAAAAATAAAGCATCAGTGCCTTCTATTTTTCAATAATCTATATATATAGTTTTATTTGTAATAGAAATAAATGTAATATTTGATGCGAGAGTAAATTGCTTTTCAATTCTTTTCAGTTTTCACACTTGCTTTTTGCTTGTGTGGACAGTGCTTGAATCTTTTTGTGTAAAAAACAGCACCATATTTTGTTTATCTACTAGCATACTAACATTTCTACTATTTCTAATAACATTTAATTAAATGTTTTCATCAAAAAACTTCATTGGCAACAACAATTTTAATTTAATTTCTCCTTTCGGTTGTGATTGAAATTTTTTGTAAATAGCATTGCTTTTGACCCTGGGTAAATTTTTTTTATTTCTCAATTTCATTTATTATATATTTATGATAATTATTTAATTTCTTTATTACATATATTGTTTGTTTTATTATAGTCAGTTATGTAAATTATTTTCAATTGTTAATGACTTAATTGTTATCTGATTTTTTTTTGTCCGAAGAATATTATTTTATTATTACATTGTTTGCAATAATTTTTTTTTTGTTGGTTTAAAGTTGTAATAAGTGCTGTTATTTTGGTGTGCTTCGTTAACAGTATTTGTTTGTGAAAATTAAAAAATTGTAGCTAGTTAATGGGGCATAAATTCACGATCTATCTTGTCATCATTGATAGACGTCAGTAGATTTAAGGATAACAAATTGCAACATTATTCTTATTATTTTCTGCTAGGCAAGATTTTGAGCATCTATAGTTCATTTTGTTAACAAGAAATACTATTAATTAAACAATTACAGAATAGATGTTTGTAATTTTTCAATTTTTGGGTCATTAGTACTAATTTTCGGAGCTTAACCTAACGTTATGGATTAATGTATTTTCTTATACTTACATCCTAACTTTAATAACTTGTTTAATGAGAAATTACTATAACCGGTTTGAGGAATGATCCACCGTCAACAAAAAAAAAAAATTGCAGTATTTGGCGTGAAGAAAATCCAGAAGTCATTATTGAAACGCCTTTTCATCCACAAAAAATCACTGTTTGGTGTGTCTTATTGGTGGAGTCATTAGCCCATATTTCTTCAAAGATGAAGCCGGCCAGAATGTTACAGTCAATGGAGAGCGCTATAAATCCATGATTACTGACTTTGTTCCCCATTTCAGTGGCGTTAATTTGGAAGATCTTTGGTTTCAACAAGATGGCGCAACATGACACACAGCGCGCGACACAATAAATTTATTGCTGGAAACACTTGTTGAGCGCTTAATTTCGCGTAATGGACCTGTGCATTCATATCCAGGATCGTGTGATATCACACCTATGGATCATTTTCTGTGGGGATATGTGAAGTCACTAGTCTACGCTGATAAACCATAGACGTTTGACCACTTGGAAGACAACATTCGCCGCGTTATTGCCGATATACGGCGCCAGCTGCCCGAAAATGTGTTCGAGAATCGGACTTCCAGATTGCGTTTCATTTGAGCCAGCCGCGGGGCGCCCATATGTCTGAAACAATATTCAAACTCTAATGGCATAAAATTATCTTTTCTATAGCCATGCCAATACCATGGCTATTACCATGATTTTTATGTGTTTTATTTCATTTTAGAGTTCTATACCCCTATAAAAACAACCCGTATAATCTTCGAACATAATCAATACCAAACAAACAATATAATCTACAACACATATACTGGGAGAAACGAAATTATTGTAATTTCAGGCAGACAAACTTGGAGGAGACTCATCTCGGTCGTTCTTTTCTGTCGAGAATTTCGAGTGCCCAACACGGAGTTTCTGCTCTGACTATTGTTCAGCAAGTTAATGAGCTCAGCTTGGCAATAATATAGGAAGTATCGTTCAAGTATATAGTTTTTTCTTTTCAATTTTTTCGTACTTTTGTTTTTCACTCTAATATGTCATTTCCTCGTTTTATTTCCTAATAATTTTAATTATGTTGAATGTATTATTTATTTATTTTTTTTCTTTAGTTAATAGTTCTCACTCTAGTTACAAGAACTATATTTCGTAATCTATTTTTATTTTTTCATTTTTTATTGTTTTGTTTTTGTTTTTCTCATTATATAATTTCGCATTCGTTTTTTATTTCTTTTAGTAGATGATTGTTTCTTACATCAAACTGAACTCTACTGATAGAAAATCCAAGTATGGTCTAGTGGTGGGACAGATCAAGGCAGTTAATAAACATATTTCAGCCGTCATGAAGATTGTCTGTCCTTTGTCATTGAATCCAAATATTGGAAAATTCGTAGGTAAGTGTCCGGTAAAAAAGATTTATTTTTTTTTATATAAATACGTTGGGAAGAAACGTAATAATAAATAATATAATAATTATGTATTACTTAACTCAAATGTAATTATTTCTATTCTATTGATTAGAATTAAAATTTATAATATTAGTTGCATAATTTTTTTAATTATCCTTAAAATATATATCAAAATATTTAAGATAAGATGTGATGCGGCCCGCTTAAATTGTATCTGTCATCAAGTTGCCTGTAGCTTACTTGAGTTTGACACCCCAATAGTATACTATATATAGACATATATATATATCTTTAAACTAAAACAAAACAAAAAATAAAAAGTTAGTTAGATTTAATGTAAGCACTGTTTATTAAAATGTGTCGTTTAAAAAAAAAAAAAAATAAATAAAATAAGCTGTCACAAAAATTACATTGTAAAATGACTGTTCCCACAAATAATATAAATGTTCAATTATATGTATATATATATATATATACTATTTTTTCACAATTTGCTTGTTCACTGTTTGTGGTAAGCCTAATGCAGGTAATTTTGCGACAGGTATATATTTTGAATTGCTGTATGGAGATTTAGGTTTAGCGAAAATCACATTTTGCGGGTGCTTATCGGCCATTGCGTAGAACGTTACATTCTCCGTCCTTTTTCCCAATAGTCTGCTATCGGGACACACCTGTCGGGCATACGATTTAATGAAATTTTTTGTTTTTTTGTTTTGTTTTGTTATTGTTATTTTTGATATTTATTTTAATTTATTTAATTTGTTTAGACATTTCTTCAAAAAAAAATATAACTCTCATTTAGGATTCTAAATTAATAATTGTGAATCTAGAATGAATACTTTGCTACATCAGCATACAAAACCACCCTATATTAAGTCTTTCTCTTTAAAGTCCTTTGCGCCATGATTTCAGACAAACTCATGGAATTTTCATTTGTTTGATAACTTTTACACATTCTATAGAATTTAAAAAAAATATAGATTTAATTAATAAACTTCATCAACTGAAACGCAACAACAACATGCGACTTTTAAAGTTCTAAAGCTAGATTCAGCATTTACACATATTACAAATAAAATATAGGTATATTTGCTATTAAAGTGTGCTTTGCCAGCACATGGAATTAAAACTTTTTGATTTAATGAAAAAAGACTTAATTGGAATCCACGAAGGTTGTGCCAAATAATAGTCATGAGACTAACATTCCATATACCAAACATTTTCTTAAACTACAAACAAAAGTTTCTAACTCTCTTGCTAATAAACAACAAACCAATAATACCCCAAAAAAATTTCATGTCCATTGCAGTCTAAGACAAATCTGAAGTTTAGAGCTTGATTTGTGCCGGATCAGTATAAAAATAATCCTTCTTTTATAATCCTATATTGTTCTTGAAGTATTCTAAAACTTTGATAATAAAAACTTCTATAAATAGCGTTCATCAAAGAAGTCAAAGAATCTGTCTGTTACAAATAATTTTTCTTTCACGAATTACATTCTTCTATGTCTTTCACAATTTTTCTTTTCTTAGATTCAATCTAGACCATTCAATCGCTTCAGGGACTAGAGATGCGTTTCACGTTAAATAAGAGGGTTTTGATTAAACCAAATTAAAAAGGATTAAACCTAAACTAAAAACGACAACTGAAGAGAGAGTGGACTTTCATCTCTCCCAGAAATCCTCCCTCCTTCCCTAAAATCTACTCAATTGTAAAAATGTTTCAAACAAAAGTACATATAGTTTGTATATGAATTTCAAAAATCTCGTAGGTACTTTTATGAGAAAATCCCAGAGGATAATTATTGTATAAGCAAATTTAAAGAAGCAAGTCAAATTTAAAGAAACTCTGAAAAACTGAAAACTCTATTCAATAAAATGATCCTACTAATTAACCGATTTTGAATCATTAATGTTTGCGTCCCATATTAGTAATTAAACGAAATACCAAGTTTCAACTTTTGGCAAATTTTCGTTTTTAAGATGCTAATACATAAAAACAAACCACATACTCACATATAAACACACCTACACAGGGTGTCCCAAGGTATATATATATGGATAACGACTTTTTCTCGGAAACTAAGATAGCTAGAAAAAAACTAAAAAACGTGTCCCCGTAGTTTTTTTGTTAGAAATGCAAATTTAATTTGCAAATTTGTTTTGGTGCTTCGAGAAGCGAGATACACGCACCAACTTCATTTTTTCAAATGGGAAGGTGTGGTTTTTATTTAAGAAATAGATTCCTCTATTTTTTGTAAGAAAAATTAACTTGAACATTTTTTTTTTCTGTGAGCAATATTTTACAAGTTATGAATGAAAACATGATTCCTATAAGAAATTTCAAAATGATATTATAACGGTTTTTTGATTGAATAAGAAGAAAAGTACTATTTTATTATAAATTTTACTCCTCATTAATTACAGATCTTGCTCGAACTGGCCCCCACCATTAGAGATGTATTTCTTTGTTCTTAAGGTACAATTGGCAGGAAAAAGCATGTGTATGCATCTCTAATGGTGGAGGCCAGTTCGAGCAAGATCTGTAATTAATGAGGAGTAAAATTTATAATAAAATAGTACTTTTCTTCTTATTCAATCAAAAAACCGTTATAATATCATTTTGAAATTTCTTATAGGAATCATGTTTTCATTCATAACTTGTAAAATATCGCTCAAAGAAAAAAACCGTTCAAAAAAAAACCTTTCTTACGAAAAAAGAGGAATCTATTTCTTAAATAAAAACCACACCTCCCTATTTGAAAAAATTAAGTTAGTGCCTGTATCTCGCTTCTGGAAGCACCAAAACAAATTTGCAAATTAAATTTGGTTTTCTAACAAAAAACTACGGGGACACGTATTTTTTAGTTTTTTTCTAGCTATCTTAGTTTCCGAGAAAAAGTCGTTATCCATATACCTTGGGGCCAATGGCCTGTATATGTAGGCCAATTAAATAAAAACTTTTTCCGATGTAATTCCATGTAATTCCAATGAAACTCAATTTCGAGAATTTGACTCGATCGCATTGTTTCTTCTTAGAACAGTTAGAGAAAGTAAAAATTTAAATCCTTGGCCCATCAAGAGCCTGAAGACCACAAGGCGATTTCTGAGGACTTTCGAGTCGGATTCCTGATAATGCCTAAAAACTAAAATGGTAACAAGCCAGCAAACTCGCCGCATAAATACTAGACTCAATAGTTTCTGTATCAGCCGGTAGCAGACCCACCATCGTACCGCTCAGAGCACTTCAACTACGCATTACACCCGTTTGAGACGCCCACAGAAAGTATTGGCGAATGAGTTTAGAACTGAACTCAAGCATCTATATGAACATTCTCTTAACGTAATCATTTTTCTCTTTCTTAACGAATATTCTCTGTGGCATGAAGAAATTAAAAACAAAATTTAAATTCTTGAATGTATCCAAATCTAATGCTACATTTTTTTCCATTTAAATTTTTTTTCTATTGAACAACTAAATTTACTGCGACGTCGTAAGTTTGTAATAGTTAATTATGCTTTGTGTAACTATGTATCACCAATATTACATTAAAACAAAAGATTAATGGAGAATTATTGTCACATTTTTGTCACACACCAATATGTTAACTTATAAATTATAATCGATCTGTTACAAAAAAAAAAAAAAAAATCAAATAATTTTAGTGATAATTATAAGGTCACCTCCTATTCTGAAGAGACCCACTTCCCGGATATAAAACCAAGATTTTGTAATCCACCAACAACATTTGCCCAATATCCTACCTATTGCTTTAAAAATTTCTGGAATCTTGGGCCCCTAAAAAAACGGAAATAATGAAACGTTACCTAAATAAAAACACAAAATTGATTTCTCTAGGTAGCAAAATAGGAAGAAATAGTGATAGGGAAGTTAATAGTTAAAGAATAAATTTCTAACTTTTGGCTTGAATTACATTATATTTTAAAACTTAATTTAGTTTGAAGTAAACTATGATTTTGTTTATCCATTATTAAATATTTATGTTTGACCTCTATTACATCTTTAACGAAACTATCTGTGTTAAAATTACATGAAGCACTACAGACGCACATTAATGTACTGCCTCGCGTGAGGTTTTCTTTAATGTACTGCCTAACGTGAGTTTCTTTAATGTATTGTATATCGTGAGATTCTTAGCAGTTCAAAAGAATAACAGTGTTCTTTAGTGTAAATATGCCCCAGGACAAAATTAATGGACCGCTTACGAAAATTGTTTAAAATTAAGTATGGAACCTTAAATTCCTTGTATTTCATTCAACTTTTCCTAAAACATTCCAAATAAGAACGAAAGAAGAAACAATCTGTTATATAAAGTGGAAGTTTCAATTTAAATTTACAAAATCTCTTAATAATGGACACTTGTACTTTTCCTTTTTTTGTTCCTGTAAATGAAATAAACAGCCTTTTTTAGGAAATTCATCACAATAAGCCCTGGGAACTCCATGGCGCGTTCATCTTTACAACTTCTTATCCCCTCGCAGTACTACACATTACCACCTTATAAATTCGCATTTACTACTAAATTACAAATGGTCTTTGTAATTTAGTGTTCTGTTCGCCAGTGAGATCGTTGTATACCAAAAAGCAGTAGTCAAGATGAGGAAGTAGAGATTAGTAATTTACGGATATCTGTAGACAGTATTGGTTTATTAAATTTTAATTGGTTTTGTATATCCTGTTTGTAATTTCTTTTATCTGTTATGTCCAGCAGTGTTTATTTGTAAGGATGATGCCTAGATTAATTGCAGAGTTTAAGTATACAGGGGATAGGTACGCTATTTACTTCCAGATGGGCTAAATCACTATAGTCAATTCTATTAATAAATTTAGAATTCCCTACCACCAACTCTTTACTTTTTGAGATATTAATATTTAGGGAGTTCGTCTCTGCCCAAGAATAGAGCAGATATCTTTCTGTACCTTACGAATGCTATCTTTTATTGAAGCAGGAGCACAATGATCGTAAAAATCTGAAGGTCATCTGCGAATAACATGTGCTTGGCAATTCTTAATAGCGTCATCAATATCCACTAACGTATATTAACAATGAAGGTCCCAAAACAAATCCTTGCTGAACTCCAGCTCCAAAACTGAGCCAGGAAGAGAGATTACTATTAACATTAACCTGCTGCTGATGTCCTCCGAAATATGATGCGTCCTTTTTAATGAGCTAAGGGAAAAAACCAAGATCTTTTAACATTTCTAACAATAAACCTGTATTGACTCAAATAGAACCAGGAAAGTTACCATTCTCCTGTCGACGTTGTTAACAACCCTCATTTAGGGCGTTTGTGTGCTGAAACCCCTGCGGTAAGCGTATTGAAAAGGATCACACAAATGAATTCCAGATAGGTAGGTTCCGGATATGTGTAGGAAAATAATACTTTCTAAAGGTTTAGATAGAGAGCAGAGAATGGAAATCAGACGATATTCATTTAGTGAACTGGATTGTTCTAACTTAGGAAATTTTACCTCAGGATGGACTTTTTCCAGAGAGAGAGAGAGAGAGAGATAAGACGAGAAGGAAAACGAATAGTTATAGATGTCCAGGATCTAAGGAATAGTGCAAGGAAAGGACTTTTTAATATTGTAAATTGGAAATTAATAGGTACATTTAGCATTCGATTTTGTCTAAAATATTGTTAAAAGAATATCTAGAGTAATATGCTTGAAATGGAACTTGTTATCGTAAAAGTGTGCAGAGGAGGTAGGCAGAGGAACAGATTGATGGCGAGAGGTACTCGATCTAGAGATAGTAGCGGAATAGTTGTTTAACTGATCAGGTGTAAATTGATTATTCAGACGCAAGGAAGCTTTAACTAGACCAAGTTTGCCTAATTGTTTCCAAAGAGATTTCGAGTACTTGCACTTACCTAAGACATCAGAATATTTTTTTCTCTTGGCTGACTTGACAGGAACTGCATTTCATATAAAATAATTTAGTGAAATTGAGGCAAGAAATTTCCAAAATAATATACTCCGGACGAGATGAGAAAACGGAGCTTGAGAAATGGAAAATACAGAGACTCTTAATGAATAGTGAACGTACACACCCAAACCAACCCCCACTCTGTCAATTCTATCCCGTTATAAAAATTAATAGTTGTCAAAATGAAAACTGACGTCAGCGACTTGTGGTTTTAACCAAATTTCAGACACCCCTTTATAACTTGAAGAAAATACATGTGAAAAAATTTCTAAATTCAAAATGTGATTCAACAGAGACTGACTGTTAAAATTGCAAATTTTCCAAGAACTAATCATTACAATAAGAAGCACAAAATTCAAAATTACATGAAAATTTATAGTAATTATTTAAAAAAAAACAATTACAAAAACAATCTCAATTACAGAAATGTTTCCCCTTGAAAAGTAAAGATTATTTTTCAACTTCTTTTTGATTGTGAGTGTGTCTGACCGACAGAAACTTAAACAATACGCACCATTATATAAATGAGCAATTTTATAATAATCAGAGTTTAACTTGAAGAAATTTAAGAGCATAAGACTAATCAGAAATGAAATAAAATCAAAGAGGTGAACACATGACCCCTATGGAGAGAGCACATCAATTAACTTCATCGCCGCTATCACAGGCGCCCCATCTTGTCTTCTTAGTAGCCGTTGCTATTCTTCACCCACACGTGCTTCATTTTTTTCACGTACATTATTTTTCTTTGCCAACCAAGCAGCTCCGTATATTTTCTTAAAATAAGGAGTGAGTGGCTCGTAAATCATCTGACCAATCTATATCCCTGGTGTTTAAATCTCGCTTCACCTTCCACTTCACAATAATGTGGTTTCTTAAATCCTGCCTGAGAAGCTTAACTAAGACTGGAGGAGTACCAGGAACATCAGTTAAGAATGGTGCAAGTCGCGCATTTATGGAGTTTGATTGTTCAAAACTTTTTGCTTAAATTGCTAGCCAGTCAAAACGCCGCAGTCATTTAGTGCCTGTTACATGAGCTTATTTAAGATAAATGGTGTTTCATAGTATTGATACCATGGTATTGATACCATGGCACAATCTGTGAAAGTAAGAAGAAGCTAAACATTTCCATCATGTGCCTAACGAAATTCTTGGTTAGAACCAAGACTCTTCTCTCTAGTATACCTCAGACATGTCAAATTGGATTCAAGCGCAAGTTCTTTTCAGTCCTTCTTAAACAATACAAACTATAAATTCAGGAGTTTCCCCAACTTTTTCATAATCTACTCTTTTAAAAGAATGGTTTTTCTCCACTTTGTTAGTATACTATTTACTTGTTAATTACTTCTTTGGAATTTGGATTGTAGTATTTATAGTAATATTTTGGCGGATCGATGGCTTTCATTAATGTTATATAATTGATATTTTTATCTCAACTTATTGGTAAGATTCTTGAGATTTACGGACAAACAAGTACTTTTCATACCACGGCCGACGTTTCGGAATATATTATTCCATCTTCTGTGCTATTGCCAATTACTGTCTTTAATGTTTGATTGTAAATATTATGAATATAAGCACCTTTGAGTGTAAACAGTATTTACAGCACTTGAGACATAACAGTTAAATGCATGTCCAGTTTATTTATTACATTCCCCTCAATCGGCAATGAACTTAGAGAAATTGTGCCTTTAAGCACAGTAAACTTGGGTAAAGAAACCATAACATGACATTGCTTGCCTTGTCATGTCAAATTAGAGTAAATAATGGTTAATCAAGGGAGGGTATCACATTATTAAATTTCTTCTTTATGATATTGTATTTTTCCTAATTTAAATCATTTGCTAATGAACCTTACAGAAATAAACTGGGAAAGTTTCGTTCCCGGAACTTGACTAATTCTGGTAGTTTGACAGCTTCTTAAAAAACTGAAAAAAAAATGTAAACTAGTTGAATGGTTTATGCAACAAGAATTTCTGTTAGCAAATCTTATCATTTATTGAGCAAGAATTAACTTAGATTGTGTATTACTCCATTCGTACTCCAAACTCATTCGCAATTATCAAAAACGGAATATGATTTATCTTTCACAAAACGGACAACTTTCTCAGAATTATTTTTTTACTAATTTACGTAATTACTGCAAGAGCTCGGCCTCCACTCACCCCGGGAGTTGCCGTTGCACATTATTGTGTGAATGCACTTCACTCAATTGTTCAATATTAAATATGTGGATGGGTCCGCAATGCTGGATAACATTTGGTATTTTATCCGTGTTAGCATGCATATTCCATTTGTTCCTGACCGGTGTCTGATATTCATCCATCGTCAGAGCAAATTCAACGTAATGTTTCTCTTGCACTCACACTTGTTGGTTGTATATAACCTCCCGCAAGGGGCGGGTGTTGGTGTATTGGTTATGAGCATGGACTTGCAAGTGGGAGGACCCCAGTTCGAGTCCAGCGTATAACTAAATTTTATATTTGTTTAAAAAAAATGTTAATAGTAAAGTAGGTGCTTCCGCCCCCGTCCACGACACCTAATTTGGTAGTTGGACGTTAAGCCCGCCTGAAAAAATAGGCATTACTTTACTTTACTATAACCTCCCGCATATTTTATACTTAATTTAAATCTCGCTTCACCTGCCTTTTCACAATAACATGGTTTCTTAAATCCTACCTGAGAAGCCTAAGTAAGTCTGGAGGAGGACCAGGAACATCAGTAAAGACTGTGCAAGTCGCTTTTGGGGAGTTTGGTTGTTCAAAACTTGCCGCGTTCACGCTCATCTTTACTTATATATATATATATATAAGTTACATATACAACCTCCTGCAACAACAAACTAACAGATGCGAGTGTAACAGAAACATTACGTTGAAGTGAACTGTCTATAAACTTAGTGAATTTGCTCTAAGGACGATGGATGAAAATCCGAAACCGGCCAGGAACAAATGCAATATGCTTGCCAAGACGAATAAAATAGCAGATATTCAATATTAACGCAATCATTTCATTTAGCCATGTTTAGAATCTGTTACTATGGTTACTATGTAATATTAAATTGTCTATAATTGAATTTTAATGTTTTATTTAATGCCTTTGCAAAAACACCCATACATATAAAAGCATACAATGCATGTGAATATAATTCAGAAAACCCTTCACCGCTTCTACCATTCTCAAGAAAATTCTGTGTCAAATGTCGCAAAACGCATGAAAATCCGTCTAGCAGAATTTGCAGTACTAACGCATTTATTATGGAGGCCCTGCCTCCATGGCACTCTCACGACACTTAACATTCTCAAGAAAATTCTGTGTCAAATGACGCAAAATCGCTTGAAAAGCAGTCGCCGAATTTGTAATAATAACCCATTTCACAAAAACTTACGGAAATCGTGGCCGTTAACGGTATTAAAAATAGTTTACTTTTTCATGGATATAGAATAGATAACATAATTATAGTATACTATATTATTATTATATATAATATATACCTATATAATTATACCTTTTAATGTATATACTAGGTTGGTTTCACCACCCCCCTGATGCCCACGGCAACCAACCCCCCCTGGCGGAGCCCTGCCAAAAAAGAAATATAAGAATAAATAAAACACAAACTAAAGACAAAATGTTTAGTTATAACACTTGCTTCCAAAACAACGATTTTAATAGTTTCAAAACATTGAATTATTATTCCTTATTTTGAACGACATCTCGGCAACGTAACATATAGTTTGTCCATGGTTAAATAAACATATAATGCAACATGATCAATCCTCTGTCCTTGTCTGTCCAAAAGCTAAAATTACAGGAAATTGCCGTCTTTGTAGAACAAACGGTAGCCTACTTGTATTGGTAACACCTGTATCCAGTTTAATGCGTGGAAGGAAAACGACTTCTCCTGCACGATCGCCAGTCATATTTTTACCGGTAATTGAATATTTATGCAATTTAACTGTTTTCAATCGTCAGTGTTTCATAATCACACGATTTATTTATTCATTTATTTATTACAAGGGCTTCCCCCAACCCACCCGTGGAAGTTGCCGATGCG